>JANKKI010000356.1:1800000-1958653 GCA_025175665.1 Cinchona pubescens
CATAAGAAGTGGAAAAGAGTTGGGTGTGCCGAATGAAAAACAAGAGGATGGTAAAGAAGAAGAGAAGAAAAAATCCAAGGTGATTGAGAAGAAGAATGAAGTTGGTTATGATGATGACAAGAGGACAAAAGTGGATGAAAACAAGGAGCTGAAAAAGAAGCACTTAGTAGAGCCTTTGAATTTGCATCCTTCGGTAAAGATTCTGTTCCCTCAAAGGCTCAATAATTCCAGAAAGGAAGAAAAAGACAAGCAATTTCAATTCATCAACATGTTCAACAAGGTTAATGTCAACATGCTTTTAGTTGATGTGCTCACCAAAATAGCCAACTTCGCTCAGTTTATGAAGGATTTATTGGCAAGGAAGTGGAAATGGGATGATGGTGAGAAAATTATCTTGATGCCAAGTGTAGTGCAATTTTTTAACAGAGATTACCCCTAAGCTCAAAGATCTTGGTAACTTCTCAATACCGGTGAATTTTGAAGTAACAACGTTGCATCATTCACTTTGTGATTTATAGGCTAGTATCAACATTATGCCCAAATCCATTTATGATAAGTTAGAAATCACCAACGCCAAACCGACTAAAGTTACAATCCAATTAGCGGACTTGACTAAAAGGAAACCATGTGATTTGTTGGAGGACGTGCTTGTGCAAGTAGAGAAGTTGGTGTTTCCCGTTGATTTCTTCGTGTTGGACATCGGCAAGGACAATGAAATACCGCTGATTCTTGCGAAGCCATTTTTATCAACCGCACATGCATTGAGAGATGTTAATTAAAGGGAAGTTGATTTTATAAATTGAAAATGAATTGGTCGAAATTGATGTTGTTGACTATAGTGATAATTTTCCTATTTTTGAAGAAAAATGTGCTAATCATTCACTTGATGGTCAAATGAAGAATCAAAGTTGTCCGATGATGTGTGTAGGATGAGAAAGGATCCAAAAAGTTGTGCAAAGCATCGGAAAATTTGTGACGTCAAAAAGTTTAAAGAGCGCGAAAAGAAAAGAAAATGGTTTGAAAAACAATTAGACGTGCTACTAAGGACATTGGCTTTGGTGACTACAAGAAAATGTGGATTTCTTCAAGGAAAAGCCGAGAATCAAGAAATGATAGTTAATAAGAGTGGGATTAAACTTTTCTCGTGGTAGTCGAAAAGAAAAGGATGGCCGACCATCATTAAGTCGAGCCTAGGACTATAAACAAGGGTGCTACATGGAAGGCAACCCATGATTTTTATTAATTTTATTTCTTATGTTTTTGTTTATTTATTGGTTTGGATACTGTTTCTTAATGCCTTAAGGGTTTTTGTGTTTTGTTTTTGTTTATTGGTTGATGTTTTCCACTTCAACTCAAGGGTATTTAGTTCAACATAAATGGCACCAAGCGTTCTTCAGTGAAAGAGAAGCTTATTTTTTACCCATAAATGGCACCACCCGTTGTGAAGAAAAGAAAAAGAAGAAAAAAATAAAGTAAGGAGATATTTTTATAAGGTGTTGGTGAGTAAGGTTGAAATTGAAAAAGAATGATTTTATTCTGCTTGTGGCATAATATTTTTTTGGGGGTTTGGAGAATTAAGTATGGGGTTACTTTTTTGAAGGATGGGTTTTTTAATATTCGAAGAGAAGTTTTATGTTGTTGTGTGCCCAAAATTAATTTAAAGCTCTTTTTCTTATTTGTTTATCCTTTTTCCCGTCTTTGTTAGCCAATAACCTAACCTTACGTTACAAGCTAAAAGTCCTACCTAATTTAAGTCTAGTCTGTTGTCTACATTAGTGAAGAAACGTAGCGAGAAGAATAAGCTATGGAATATTTAGAAAAATTCAAAGGGTTGTATGGTTATGCACACACCTACACTAGAATTTATGTGGATAATTGATGAGATGTATTGAGAATGTTTGTGATTTATTTCTTTGTTTTGCTCGAGAACAATCAAAAACTAAGTGTGGGATAGTTGATAAGCTCACAAATGTCATATATTTTATTTGTCATTTACCTCGTTTTTAGTGATGTATAAGAAAAAATTGAGTAATTATGAGCTAAATAGTTTATTTTGAGTTTTGAAGGGTTTGAGTGAAGAAAGAGTCCAAATTGATCGTAAAAGCGGAGGAAAATTGCAAAATTAAAATTTCGTGCACTGACGAGGAGCGATTCTAACACAGTTTGGTAGATTGAGCATAACTTTTTTGTCCGAATCCAATTGAGGTGATTCAAGATGTTTTGAAAAGCTAAGACATAGAGCTACAATTTTATTTTTTTTAGTTTTTTCAAATTTGGCTTGTGTCATGGTCAAACATCGGGGATGAAATTGAAGCTAGTGCTACCAGTGGCACCCAAGCGCAACCAAAATGTAGAGCCTCACCGCGAACTCCTACAGCATTTTGTCAATTGCGCCTTTTGCAGCGCCCTAGTCAAGATCGATGGGTGGGCTACGAAACTGTTGACTTATTTTGCAGATGTGTATTCTCCCGACAGCCTGGTTTCATGGGAAATTTTATACCCATCATCCTGTTAACCTCAAAACCTTAAAAATATCTATAAATACACCAAGGGAATTGGAGGAAATCATCAATAATCATTTGCCCTCATTAGTTTCTTGGTTTTTAGTAGTTAGAGTGATGATTTAGCCATACAATAGATTTTCTCAAGCATTCAAGCCAAGATTTTATTTTCTTGTCTAGAATTCAAGACTCGACGATCATCCACAATTGTTTTTGCTGCAATTAAGTTTGATTTATTTTTGTGCAATTTAATTTTTGTTCTTATTTCTTTCTTCTTCCTTATTTATCGTTCTTATTTTATTCTGCCTTTAAATTTTTAATTGCTTCCATAGTTTAGTAGTTAGGGTTTTATTGGATCGTTTTTAATTGCTTTCACATGGTAGATTTATTTAATTTCTCATTCTTGATTAAATTGTCACAAGTAGAGTAGATTAAATTAGGGTTTTAGTCAATTATATTCAATTGCTTACCATAGGGTTAGAATTTTACATTTTTGTCTTTATTTTAATTTCTTGCGATTAAATTATAGTTTCAGTTTAGTTAAAAACCATATTAATTCATCTAACTAGTAAATAGGCTTGTGAACCTCGTAATTGTTCCTATAGTCCTCGTGGTAACGATCCTTACTCAGCTTATATACAAACTCACCTCATATACTTGCGAGTGTGTGGAGTCAATTAGGATAATTAAGGTTTTTATTACTTGTTCATTATTTTCCAAAAACCTAATCAATATTCTACCCAACATAAGGTTGATAAATTTTACGAATTCAAAACATTGCATGTTAATCATCTACATTCGAGTGACATGCAGTTAAATGGGTGCATTAATAGCCATTCCATCCATCTTCACATATTCCGTATTTTGAACAAAATTCCAATTTGGTCGAATAATTTTAAATGAAACCACAATTTTAAATTTTATACTCTCACAGTCGGACATGTCTATGGGAACATTGTCAAATGCATGACATCTGATATCTTTGTTGTCTGCATTTATCAATGGGAATTGAATGTACTGAGGTGTCATCTAATTGTCCTACAGCAACAAAAGTATCAGCTATGGAGTTAGGATTATCATCCATCTCTTGCGACAGGGCCTTTGGCAACACTTGTTGTGCTGATCAATTTTAACGCAACACTTGCAACTAGACTTAGGATATCTCACCCTTATCTAGGGTTTTGGTATGTCATCATGAGTGAGAATTACTTTGGGCTACCATTAATTTTCTATTATCTGTTTTGGAGCATTGGTGATGTCCACAGCTTTCTGCTTATCTACCCTCATCGATGGGGGATGAATGATCTTGCATTCATCAAGAGAATGCCTTAGCTTCGAGCAATGTGAGCAGCAGCTAGGGAGATCCTCATATTTGATACATTGCCATTAACCAACATCTCCCTTAGCTAACCACAAATGCTTGAGTAGAGGCTTTTAGACATCAATCTCAACACAAAAATGAGCAACATTTTGACCATGGTTGACCTATCGTAGAAACAATGGAAAAGAGGGTCTGTTTATAATAGAGATGAAGCGGTAGTTACTCAAGTGATACCCCAAATAGGAGGAACGGGTGATTCCTTATCACTTCAAATTTCGGAGTACATTTTAGAACTCACATTCCAAAACCCACAAACAAACAAACAAACCAAGACTTATTCCCATTAAGTAGGGTTGGTTGCATGACTCCTGCTACGCCATTGCGTTCTGTTATAGATCATATCCTCATTAATTCGTAGATAGGCTATATCTTTCTTACAAGTTACCCACCAAGTTTTTTTTGATCTTTCCCTACCCTTCTTTTGTTGACTACTCACTCTAAATTCAACTCACCTGACAGGAACTTTTACTAGCCATCTTAACACGTGACCTAACCACTTTAGGCTTGTTTCTCTCATCTTCTTATCAATAGGTGCTACTCAAATCTTATCACAAATATCCTCGTTGTGTATCTTGTTGATCCTAGAGTACCCATAAATCCATCTTAACATTTGCATTTATGCTACTCTCATCTTTTGCTCGTGTGTAATTCACTACCTAACATGAAGACCAATTATCACTGGCCTAATTGCTATCTATAAAATTTACCCTTAAATGGTAAAGGAATTTTGTGGTCGCATAATATATCGGATGCCATTCACCATTTAGTCAAACCCGTTTGTATCCGATGTGTAACATCTTGATCCACCATCACTCTAAAGAACTGAACCTAAATAAATAAAATTTTCACTTAAGGGTATTTCTTGATCTCTGATACTAACCCCTATTCTATTCCAACATGCATTTTTGCTAAACTTGAATCCCATGTATTCTGTTTTACTGGATCTACTAAGTCTAAAACCATTTTGCCTCAATTGCTTCTCTCTTGACCTTGAGTTTAGCATTAACCCCATCTTTTTGTTTCTTCTACTAAAACAATGTCGCCAATAAACAACACACACCATGGTATTTCCCCTTGTATGTGCCTTGTACGTTCATCTATGACCAATGAAAATAGATAAGGACTTGAGCTAAACCTTGATGTAAATATATTTACAGGGAACTCTCATGTCAACCCTCCAAGTGTTCTCACATTTGTAACCACATCCCTATAAATTTTCCCTTATTGATTCTATATATAGAACTTTGACCACATAACTTTTTAGGGAATCTACGAAGTGCCTTTCCAAGATTAATAAAAATCATGTGCAAATCCTTTCCTTATTACGGTATCTCTCGGTAAATCTCACAAATGAATAAAATCACCTTAACCAACATTTCTGATAGTTCTTTTCCAGATCAAATAGTATAAGTACATGATGAGAATCACAAATCCCAGGGAATGACGAACCCTTGAAACCAATCGAGGAGAAATCTTTATCACAGTATGCGGCTATTTCTTCTGAGCCTAACCATAGACTTCAATTGGGTTTTTTAAAAAAAAATTGACTTGACAATTTGATCGTCTGTCCTCGTTCCATTTGCAAAGTGAGCACTTTACCCTTAGCTAACAATTGCAGATCTATACAAAACAAAATGTTTAGATATCTATACCATTTAAATGCATAATTAAACACAAAAATAAAGCAAAATACCAGAATCAACTACAAACATCTCAACACTAATTTATCCCAAAAAACACAAATAAATGAGAGTAAACACACTAAAATAGTTGACAACCAAGGTTCAAAAAAAAAACTCTAAATATAGAGTAATCATTAGGTAACAAGGTTTATCACAAAAAAAATGTCACAAATGGCCAATTCATACCCTCAACATTGCTTAGGAACATTAATTAGCCTTAAAAGCTCAACAACCAACACTAATCCAAATCTATAACAAGCAATCACATAATATTACATCTCATCAAACTACTCAACTGGCAAAAATAATCTATTAAAAAACTAGGAATTCCATAACCAAATAGCAAAACAAGTTTACGTTCAGTTGAGAATTCACTGCCAACCACAATTCTTCTAGTAACCATATAATCCATCATCATTAGCTAAATTAGACTAATTTGTCATCATTTAAAAGCACATTATCTGAGCATAATAAAAATAATTCACACATAATGACTAAACGTGACTAGTGTTTTAGGCTTTAAGCCTTTATTATCCAAACTGTCTCTTAAATACACATATAAATACTTATAATGAAAATAAAAGAAAAATTAAAAGGAACACTCCCCTAGTAACGCCAAGGAGACTTGCCGAGAATGTTGTACTCCTTGCTTAACTATGTGAAGTCCCCAAGGACAAGTGAAACTCTAGCATATATTGTTACCATATCCCTAATTCCTTATAGTAGATACCCTGCATCTTCTACAACTTTTGTCAACTTTATCAACATACTGGATGTAGCACTTCTATAGGACGAGTGACATGGTGATGTAAGCAATCCTTTGGTTCTCGTTCTTTACTCTCATGCTCCCTGATCCAATCATCTCAAAATTACCCTCAAGGTGACTATTCTTTCATTCATCTGTGATTGGTGTAGGAGATCTTCAAACTCCACCAAACAACTTGCGAGTTTGGCAGGTTGGTTTGATAATCATTTTATTGATTTGTCTTGGAGCTTTAAACATTCATCCAGGAACTTGAAAGAGCTCATTAATTCCTACATATAGGAAATTATTTTCCTTTGTAATCTTGCAATAACATCTTCCTCTTGGGTTAGTTGTGGAATGTAGTCATAAACATACCAGTGATAAGAGTCTCCATGAATGCCATTCCACCCAAACTAGCGTTGTCGCATAGGGGATGATAAGTAGTAATTGTTCATATAAGCTTCTTCACAAAACACTTTTATGATGTTTGGTTGGACTGTCATTTTCTTTATGCAAATGGAATTTAATCACCAATATTCAAAAATCTAACCTTTAATCAAGAATCAACACCACAAAATCACAACCACAAATTCCCAAAAAAATTCTAAATATTTCAATTCAACTCAATTCACAAATCAAACCAATAATTCCAACAATTGGACAATTTAAAATCATAATTCTTCTAAAACAAATTAGCACCAATTACTTGTCCACAATTCAATAATTAAATACCACAATTTAATCCACAAAACTCCACAATTGCCTTCAAAAATTTCCAATTACAACTAATATTCCAAGGAAGGATATTACATGTTCTTTTTCAGATTGAAATTTTTCCAAGAATTTCTTGTCTATCAATCCCCTTGAAGCCAAATTTCTTCCAAAAATCCTCAAAAAGATGCTTGCTTTGATGTTCCTAGAGAAAAACAAAATGATATTAGTGGTGGGTGTGGAGTTTTAAGTGATTTTTGGTGAAGATGAGGGAAGAATTTGAGGAGTTGGGGTTAGGGCTTCCGAATGAGAGAAGAAGAATAGGGAAATTCTTGTGAAAAGAAAAGAAAAGATCGAAGCTTTTAAAAATTTTTTGGCAGTCGAGATCGCTGTCTCAGTTTTGAGACCGCGATCTCAACTCGGTGCAAAAATAGCCTTTGCGGAAGTTTGGAGTTGAGACCGTGATCTCAAGTTTGGAGTTGAGACCGCGATCTCAAATTTGATATCGCGATCTCAACCCAAATGACCATTCTGCCCTCCAGAAGTTTGAGTTTGAGACCGCGATCTCAAATTTTTGAGATTGCGGTCTCAAGCTAAATTTTTGCAAAGTGAATTTTCACACTTAGCCGAAATTGCTTCACTCTTGACCACTTTTCTCCATTTACAAGGGTAACCTACAAACAAAAAATTCACAAGTTAGGATGACAATTTTCACTCACTCTTTAGCATCATTTATTCAACTCAAAAAACTAAATTTTTTTTTTTTTTTTTTACAAATGCTTCTAACCTAATTCAAACCAATTTACTCATATTCAAGCCAATTAAACATCACACCAAAAGCTGAAAGCAATAACAACTAAATTAAAGACTTGGGTTGCCTCCCAAGAAGCGCTCTTTTATAGTCACTAGTTTGACGATGGCATGTACTTCATTCCTAGTAATTGAGGATGATTGATCCTCCTTTCCCTTTTGGTTTCCACGAAAAAAGTTTGATCCCCTTTTTCTTCATGATTAAAGCTTTATTTTCGGGTTTTCGATGCAAAAGTCCTTTCTTTCTAGCTTTAGCCATTGCTAGTGCCCCAATTAACATCTCCAATTATATCTCAAACCATTTTCTTTTCTTCTTGTGCCTTCTCAATTTCTTGACATCACCATTTTGCTTATTCTTTGCAAAACTCTCTTCATCTTTCAGAGACACACTAGATTTATCGGGTGGCTTTTCTTTCAATTCATTTCTCGGATTTTCCTTTATTTCCAACACTTGCTTGAGTGAATTACCTTGGCTCACTTCATTTTGTTCTTCATTTGACCTAGCAAGGATAGAATTAAGAGATTGGTTAACACAAAATTTCTCTTCAACAATGGGAATATTATCATTGTATTCAAACACATCAAATTCAATTGATTCATTTTCAACTCGTAAGATCAACTTCTCTTTGTTCACATCAATTAATGCATGAATTTGTCAACAAGAAAGGCGTCCCTAGAACTACTTATTACTAGATTCTGTAACGGTATCTAGCACAAAGAAATCAACAGGAAATACCAACTTTTCAACTTGTACAAGCACATCTTCCAACAAGCCATATGGTTTCCTCTCAGAAAAATCCGCCAATTGGAGTGTGATATTAGTTGGTTTGACATTGTTGATCCCTAACTTGTCATAGATGGCCTTTGGCATGATATTTATCTAGATGCCCCCAAATCACAAAGTGATCGATGCCACGATTTTCCTCCAACATTCACCGGTATCATGATAATATCGGGATCCTTGAGTTTAGAGGGCAACCGTCTTTGAACAATGGCACTACATTGGGCATCAAGGCATACTTTCTCATCATCATCCCACTTTCAATGCTTCCTTGCCAAAAGATCCTTCATGAAACGAGCATCGTTGGGCATCTTGGTGAGGACGTCAATCAAAGGAATGTTGACATTAATCTTTTTCAACATATCCAAGAAATGGGTGAATAAGCTCTTTTTCCTCCTTTCTTGGATCAATTAGTCTTTGAGGGTATGGAACTTTTATTGATGGATCTATCTTCAAAGGTTCCTCCACATGCTTCTTCTTGGATACCTTGATCTCATTCTTTTGTTCCTTCTTGACTTCATTATCAACTACCTCCCTTTCATTTTCAACTAACTTGGACTTTTGTTCCTTGCTTCCTTCCTCCATTGTTTTCTTCTCCTTAGATTCAACCAATTCTTTTCCACTCCTTAGGGTTATGGCAATGCATTGCTCCTTGGGGTTTGGAATAGTATCAATCAAAAATGCCCCAATAGGTTTGTCATTATTTAACCTTGCCCATTGGCCCAATTGAATCTCCAAATTTCTTGTCGAAGCCTTCAAATTCTCGATCAAATACTCGACTTCTCTTTTCCAACCTTCTTTACCCAAATTCTCTTTAGGAGCATATTGATCATGATACATGGGTTGGGAAGAATTTTCATAATGGAAAGGAGGTCTTTATTGTTGGTTTTGAAACGAAGGATTGGGGAAATTTTGATATGAGTTGGGTTGGACATTTCTTTGATGTGGCAGTTGATAAGGTCTAAATGAAGAATTCGGGGCTTGAGTGTGTTGGGCATTTTTAGGTGGGGGATTTGGGTGGTAAGCTGGATCGGATTGGTTGTTGGTGTTACTCCATCTAGAAATTTGGGTGATTCCTCCAAGAAGGATTGTATGTGTTCTCACAAGCTCTAGATTTGTTCCTTGGAAATGAATATTGATTAGCCACATAATTGATTTGCTCATTAGCACCATATGGCATCTCACAATTCCCATTGGCATGGCCGCCTCCACAAAAATCACATGTCATGCTTGGTTGAGTTGGAGAAGAAGTCATAGCATTTACACTACTAGGTTTCCCAGATTCTCCAATGCTTTTGCCATGTTGTTCATCACACTCATGAACATGCATTGTTGAGCCAAAAGGGCATCTTGCTGTTTAGATTCAAAGTCCACTACTTGCATTGGTTGATTAGCTTGGTGTTGAACCACCGGTGGAGTCATCGGTCCATGATGGTAGTGGTTGTATGCCATCTTATTCAACAACTCTTGACCTTCTTCCGGAATCTTATATGAGATAGAGCCGTCGGCGGAGGCATCTACGATGGATTTCGTCTCTTGAAGTAAACCATTATAAAAGGTTTGGAGTTGAAGCCACAACGGAATGGCGTGATGAGGGCATTTTCTTAGCAACTCTTTGAATCTTTCCCAAGCTTCTCCTAGTCTTTCACCATCATCTTGTTTGAACACTGTAATCTCATTCCTTAATTTAGTGGTTCTTGTGGGAGGAAAGTACTTCGCCAAGCACTCTTGAGCAAGTTGGTTCCAAGTGGTGAATGTTCCTTGGGCATGGGACCCATTGCAACCATAACTTTGCCCTATCACGAAGAGAACAAGGATAGGGGTCCATTAAACTTAAATGTGTCCAAGACTTCTTCAAAATTCATGAGGTGTGTGTAGGGGTCCTCATTTGGTCCACCTCCGAACATGGCATCGGCTTGAAGCATTTGGATTAGAACGGGCTTGATTTTGAAATTGTTTGCTTGTACGGTCATCTGTGAATGCTTGAGTTTGCCCCATCAAAATTAGGTAAAGCATACTCCCTCAGTGGCCTTCCATTCTCATTCATGCCATTTCCATTCCTATAGCCACCAATTCCATTATTTCCACCTACCTCTTCTTCTTCGTTTTCCATGTTCACATTTCCTTGATGAGCATTAGCAATTGCCATTTCTATCCTTTCTTGCTCTTGTTGAACCCTTCTCACTCTTCTAAGTTCTCTTAGCTCTTTCTCCCTTTCCTTGTCTAAGCAAATGAATGGCTCTTGAGCTCCTCTTACCATGCACTACACAAATCCAACAATAGTCAATTCCGCAAGACAACCAATCAAACATAAAAATTAACAAAATTAACAACTAAATTAAACTAAACTGAAGTGCTTAATCTACACGACCCGTAAAGTGCTTGATATTGCCAAAACCCGAAGACAATCTCCCGTCAACGGCGCCAAAAACTTGATGCCTTTTACACACCTAGTTATAAATTAATAAAACACCTAAATCCTACTACTAACTAGATGGCATCCCGCAAGTATACAGTTGTCAACTAGTAGTAAAGGGAAGTAGGGATCGTTCCCACAAGGATTGTTGGAAGGCAATTACCAAGATTTATGGGTACTTGCGTAGTTAAGCGAAATCAAGCGATGGGTGATATAACTATTCTAATAAAAACCATAATCAAATGAAAGTGATAAAAACTTAAATTAAAGGTAGATTAACTAAAAAAGTAAATAAGTGAAAATAACTAATTACGAAATTAAGAAACTAGCTAATCTATTCTAGTAAAAGAAAGTAAAGGAAAGCACTTAATTCTAACCTAAATTAACCAAATTAAGACTAAAATTGTCTCTTAAGCAAATCAGATGTGTGTAAAAGGAGATTTAGGTTCTGAAACCTTGACTATTAAAAGCAATCATTTCTGAGCTATAAATTGGAAAGAGTTAAACTAGAAATCTAAATATTTTTGGATTTTTGATAGAATTAAAGAAAGCCCACTAAGAATTAACTAGGAATTAATGCAAGAAATTGAAAATTCTAACTAGAAATGCAAGAAATTATCAAGAACCCTAATTTACCCAAGAATCCTAAATTGCAATTAAAGAAATTCTTACTAAATTAGACAAGAAAGCGAATAAAAATTATATCTACATGAAACTTGCGATTAACCCACTACGATTATCTAATCAAAATTTGAACTTGACAAGAAATTAAAAGAAGATCTACGAGAAAATTAAAGAGAAATTTATATTTAAGAAGTGAACTTGGAGTTCAAGATATCCTAAACTGTCTAGAAACTAGTACTAAAACTATCTACTACTTGTCTTACTAATTTTTAAGTAGTTTAGTAGATAGTCTAATATTACACTAGGCAAAAAATCAGGATTATTGGCTGAAAGTTTACAAAATTGCCCTTACAACTTAACTCTCAGCGAGTCGAGATCGCGGTCTGGAACATTTTAGACAACAATGTCGACTCTAATACAGTAAGACAATTTCCCGAGTCGAGATCACAGTCTGGAACGGTCGAGACCACGATCTCGACTCTCCTCCCAACATTTTTTATTTCATCCATTTTTGCAATCTGGCCCCTTGAGCTTTATTTCTTCCAGCTTCTAACCTTTAATTTTTAACCTGAATAATATTAACACCATTAAGAACTTAATTAAACTAAAAATTTTACAAAACTTATTATAATTAATTCAAGAACGAAAATACAAATACATATGAAAGAAATTAACTAAAATCCTCAATTACTTATCCAACTTCAGAATTTAAACTATCAAAATGCCATATTTTAGAGGGAAAAACTCTAGTTTATTAGAGTTATCAAGTGTTGTCAGCACTTCACACTCAGACCAAGGATGACCAAAATGCGGTACAACGTGAGAATATTTTCTTTGCCAAAGGTGTTGTTCAAGGTTGGGGATATGTTTTAAACATAGATAGTGATAGTTGTATTAATGTTGTGAGTAAGTTAAAGGTCAACAAATTGAGTTTGCCTTGTCAAAAGCATCCACATCTATAATGACCAAATGAATGTGGTGAAGTTAGAGTAACTAAACAAGCTTTAATTTCATTAGCGATTGGAATGTATATGGATGAAATTTTGTGTCATGTTCTGTCAATGCAAGCGAGTCACATATTATTAGGTAGACCATGGCAATTTGATAAATACACTATCCATGTTGGCCGTACTAACAAGTACACATTCTTCAAAGATGGCCAAAAGATTGTACATAAGCCATTGCCTCCATATCATATGGGCGAGGAAAAATGGTGCATAAAGAACTCATTTGATGAATACTATAAGAAAAAATTGAAGCGGCTAAAAATGGGTAAGCAAGTGAAAAAACCTAAAAAAACTATAAAATCCAAATACCCTAAGAATGAATTGGTAAAATTAAAAAATTCCATTGGTAAGGAATTGAAAAAAAAAATTCTAATTTCTTTGTAGGGTTTAAAGAGGTCCAAATAGCCATGATTTTGGATTTACCTATGCTTTTGCATATATTCAAAGAAAATTATTTTGTGTAGTCTGACTTTGATCCGGCCTTGCCGAGATTTTTAAATCTCTTTTGCAGGAATTCAAAGATATCTTTCTTGAAGAAATTCCCCTTGGCCTGCCACATATCAGCAGTATTCAGCACCAAATTGACTTTGTTCTGAGCACATTTATTCCCAAAAAACCTAAGTATAAAGTCAATGTGAATAAAAAGAGAGAATGGGTTTGGGTACATTTCTGAAATGAGAGATTTCTGAACAAAAGGAAATCTAAGGTTGATCCTCGTGGAAATGGACATTTTCAAGTGCTTGAATAAGTCATTGATAATACCTATATTCTAAGATGGACCTTCCTCGTGAGTATAACTTAGTGCAACATTTAATGTTACTGATCTTTCTCATTTTGATTTTGATGTAAGAAGTGATTCAAGAATGAATCATCTAAAATGAGAGGGAGATGATGAATAGGTGAGCCAAGGAACAAGTGATAGGGACATGGAGCGAGCTTGTGGATTGGATCCAATTCAAATTCCAGTCAAGCCAATCATGAGGTTGAGGGTCAAGAATTTGCTTCAAGTAATGTTGGGATTTTTCAAGGAAATTTTAGGGCAACAAGCATTATTGTTTGCAAATGAAGGCCAAGAATTCATTTAAGCTCAAGTAAAGAGGTCCGTCCATGTTTTAGAAGTCCAAATGCAAGAAGATTCAAGTCCAGGATGCCCATAGATTGAAGAGCTTTAAAAAGGCTTTTAAAAACCCTAATTCAGCAATTCCAATCCTAATTGTTCTAGAATTTAGTGTTAGAACTTATTTTAAGAAGTTGCTAGTTGGCTAATTTTCTTGTCTAGTTGCATTAAGTGACGTTTGAAAACCCAGCTTAGGGTTATTTTAGTCCTGTTCGGTTTTAGTCTAGTTAGCTACTGGTTAGCTAATCCTAAGCTAGTTGAGATTTGGCAAGCTGTTTCCTAATATTACTAGGCCTATTTTGTAAGGTTTGGCTAGCCCTTGTTATGTTAAAAATACCTCTCCCCATAGCCAATTGTTTCATTCAACATTATTCAATATAAATTTCATGAGAAAATTCTCCAACTTATCTTCCAAAGACTTGTGGTATTTTGCAAGATTGATTCTTGTGATTACCTACCCTAAATATTATTGTTTTGTGTCTCATTATAAAGAATGGATCAATATCTCGTACAGTCGATAACAGATACTTTGAATTCTTAATGTTTTAATCAAAGGGCTTGAATCCATCAAGTCAGAGTTGTTTAGGCATTCTTGGGTTCTGCATCAATTTTGGGTCTCGTCAGTTTATCTACAAGGTTCACATAAACTATGGACCCCCAAATGATGTAGATTCCTAGTCAAGGACCCAGGACTAGGAAGGAAGGAGATGAAGCCATACCGTCTAGAACTGCTGGTGGTTGACCATCCTTACAAATTTGTCTGGGGAGTTTTGTTTCAATTTCTAAGTTTATTGTGTTTGTTTATTTAGTTTTTGTTGTTTACCTCTTGTCATTATCTTATGTTGTGTGGGCATTTGGTGGTATAGTCCAAATTTGTTAATGTTTTGTGTTCCTAATATGTGATGTAAATTTGTTATATGATGTGTCAATGGAATGGCATATTAATAGTAGGATTGATTTCTAGTTGCCAATGATATGAAAACCTAGAGTTAATTCCACATGATTCATATTTGACAATTTTATTAAAAGGGTGAAAATTCAAATTCTTGTCAAATGCATTTTTTGCTTATAAATTCTTGAACTTACTACTTTTAGAGTAGAGTCACGTAATCTGTTTTGATGCGCCTTCTTATTTAAAGTTGCTGGAATTGATTCCTTATAATTGTTAAGTGAGACAGAGTAGCAGGGACAGAATGGGATAATTTTTGGACATGACGCAGACCTTCGTATGGTGACTAGTTCCTTGTGTGCTCTAAGTGTTCCAATTAGCTTAAATGAAAAATGAAAAAAAAAAATGGCTTACTTTATGTGAAATTCTTAACGATGGTAAGAATGCTTTCATTAAAATGTGTCTAGCTAAGTCTAAAAAAATAAAATAAAGAACTAAATAAAAGGTGGTAATAAAGGAATTATGAAAGGTTATATTGTCATTTTTCAGTTAAATAATTATAATGTTTCCATAATGCTTAGCCGTTGTATGACATTTGTGTGCTTGCATTATAAGGTTTATGAATCCTTCTATACCTTCTCAATATTTATAAAGGATCAATTTTGTGAATCTTTTGAATTAGTTGTAGGTAGTGATAAAATTATTAGGTGATGTGGCCCACATTAATAAATATGAACTTGTACTTATACTTGAGAAAGTTTATTTGACATTTACTTGGGTAGACTTTTGGTGTGAGTAAAAATGGAACATGATTTTATGTGGTTGGTTGGATGTGGACCACGTTGATGAGTCAATTAGATCAATTCGATTTTGGTATTTCCATTCCTATTTTGTTTTGTGAGGGTTGTGTCTAGTTAATTTTGCTCAAGACTAGCAAAATGCTAAGTTGGGGAAGTTGATAACTCTATATTTTGAGTTATTTTTATACCACTATTGTTATGTGTAAAGTCATATTTTGGATGTTCATAGTTGACTGTGTTGTTTTAAGTCATTTTTTTGTAGTTAAATGTGTGTTTTATTAGTATGTTTTTCGATTCACTTCATTTTAGTATTTTGTGTAGATGATATGAGGGCAAAGTAGTCAATCGACCAAAGAACGTGGAGTTAAAGTGGAGAATCAAAGAAGTTGAGGAGTGCTGATAAAGACCAGTTGCAAATTACGGTAGAAATGGAAGCATAGCCGCAGACTGCAGTTGAATCAACTGCATCACTCGTAGTCTACGGGTGAGCCACAATCTGCGAGAGAGAAGAATATACTTAGACCACCCACAGTATGTGGGTGGTCTGTTTTGGGCCTGGGTCTATTATGTGATTTTTATAAATAGGGGACTAATGTAGCAATTGAATGGAGCAATTCTTAGAATATATTTTTAGTCTTTTGGCTAGGGTTTTTAGAACTACTTTTCTTGTGTTTTAGGGTTTAATTATTATTCAATTCTGTAGTTTAACTTTTGACTTTTGAATTGTTCAAGTAATTCAATTCAAGTTCTTTTGCAACAATTTCAATTCCGGTAACTTGTCTTTTATTTATTTGTTCATAACTGCACTTTTAATTTCTGTTTATCAATTTATCATGTCTATTGGAAATTTAACTAATTTTTTTTTCATCACACCATGAATTGCTAAATTAATTAGGGTTAGAGTGCGGGTGATTTAAGATCATGGGTAAAAATAAGGCCTTGATCGCTAAATTATATTATCCCTAATAATTAAAATAAAAAGACAAATCCAAGGAGTAGCTAACCTTAATTTTGGTTAGGTTGGCCGAAGGGATAAGGTTTTTGATCCTCTGTCATAGGCTAGATAAAGATTCGAATTGGTTAATTAGGCAAGATAAGGTCTTGAACCCTAGTTAATTAGGTTGATAGGATTCAATTACCAAAGGTTTCGAGGTTGGGTTGAAACAAGGGAATAGAATCTTCATTAAATAAAATTGAAATTGATTGATTAATCCGAGATTTTATTAAATCCAAGATAATTGCTAGCCTAGCACTCGACCCATTTTTATTAATTGCTTGCAGCTTTAATTTTATTCAATCGTTCTTTAAGTTTTAGATATTTATTTCTTTAGTAATTTTAATTCTAAAAACTAATTTTTTTACAAATATGCTATCTAATTAGAAATTGGACTAGATTCTTGGTAGTTATACACACACACATACACATACACTCTTACTCACACACATAAACTTACACACATATTTACACATAAACTTACACATACTCACATATTTGCGGGCACACATACATACACACACTTACACACATTCACACACGCGCTTTTACACATATAAGCACAAACTTAGATACACACACATATTTACACACACTCAAACACACACACATACTCATTCACATGCACACACTGACACACACGCACACAAATACATTTACCTAAAACACATTCAAATACGTATATTCACACACTTTCATAAACACACAACTTACACACACAATCAAACATATGTGACAGTATGTGCAAGTGTGTATGTTAGTATGTGTGAGTGTATGTGTATCCATGTGTGTCATTAGTATACTTGACAGTGAGTGTAAATGTGCATGAGTGAGTATGCGTAAGTGTGTGCATGTGTGTCAAATTTTGACCATTCATGGACCATTAAAAGTGGCATGTATGTCGGATTATATTGGAAATAAACTATTTTCAGCCAGTTAACTAGCTGTGGTCAATTTTATTGGCATTTGAATACATGAAAGTTTTTGTCGCGTCTAAATTCCAATAAAACTTAAATCACAAAATCAATCAACTGAATTTGCATTGAGACTCCAATAATGGGAGTGGAAGATTGATGGTCTAGATTTGATCACATTTTCAGTTTAGATTAACTTAGTCATAAAATTTTTCTACAGATCTAATCTAACCAAAGACAAATTATGCATGCAAGTCGATAAGTTTTTATTTTTAGCCAAACCAAACCAACGAGGACCCAACTTAAAAGCCCGTTCGATTCCAAAAGCTCAAATTCTGGGGATTGATTTTTCTTAAATTCTCTCTCGTTTCATCAAATCTACAGCCATTCTCTTTGTTTTTGTATTTGCATTGGCTCATGGTTGGGAAATAAGACAACTTGATGCTACAAATGCCTTCTTACATGGAATGCTCAATAAACCATTTTTTATGAATCAATCACTTAGTTTGATTGATTCAAAACAGCCCAAACTTAGCGTTTTGCTAGTCCCGAGAAAAAGAAAAACTAAAACGAACCTGCGAACACTAAAACTGTTGGACCCAAAGTAACCTAAGAGGGGGTGAATTAGGTTTCAAAAGTTAATTTAACAAATAACGCTCAAATTAAATTTTTTGCACTTGGCAAATGAGATTATGAAAAGATAAGTAATTAAGAACGAGACGAATATATTAAATTGAGAAAGAAATCGAACACCACATCCAAGCTAGATAGTTTGGAGTAATAATTCACTAAGATGTTCCTTCAATTTTGATGTGCCAGTAATCTCTAGTGTACAAAGTAGGATCACCCTGCTCACACTATTTCTTTTTATTTGAGCGAAGGATTTTACTTACCAAACCTCACTTTGGTACAAGATTATCACTCCACTCTATATTTTGAATCTAGATTCCTAAGTACGAGACCTTAATACAATATCACTAAAGAGCTAATTTGTGCTCAAATTGCCTTTCATTTTGCTTGTATTCAATTTGCAAGATATATTTCATTATTACAAAGAAGTTGGTATTTATAGATGCAATAAATTGGGTTCTAAACACCTCCTAACGGCTCAATAATAAATGCTAAAAAACTATGTTATTGTCAAGCATCCGATCCATCGTCCGATCCATCGTCCGATCTTAAATAACAGAGACTAGAGGATACCGTTTGGACGGCCGAGGTTGCGTTTGTTCCTTCGTCCGACCACATATGTTTGAAAGGTTCACACATCGGACGGTATATTGTGTCCGAAAGGGTTCCTGCTTAACTCAAAATGTTTTTCTTTCAGACAGTTGGCTTCCTCTGATACTAGTAGCTTCTTTCATGAGGTTAGATTCATCCGTTTTTGGTGCCTTATAATTCTTGACTCTGCCTTACTCTTTCGGAGGGTGAAATACATCCGAGGCAGATTTCTTCGAACGAGCTTGTGCGTCCGTTGTAGATGCTCCAAAAACTTGCTCTCTACCTGATTGTTCGGCCAGTGTATTGCGCCCGTGGTAATCTTGTTCGTTCGAGCTGTGCATCCGAGAAATATAGTACAGTTTGGACGGTGTTCTTCGTCCGCAAATCCTGTTAATGAGAAAATGTACCAGTATTACCCTGCATAGCTTCATCTAAGATAGTTAAGTTTCATTTGTCATCATCAAAACCAAGGTTGTAGGTTATCAAAAACATAAAAACACCACCAAAATTGACGAGACACATGACGAATCGTGGATGTGTTTAGAACAACTGAGAAATCTTTCATGTAACGTTCAATACTAAATGATATGTGAAGTATTTATGTGAGTCAATCCAAAATTATAATTTTGTTCTACAAAGAAGCACACGTTCATTCACCACACAAAATTTCACATCACTAAGAATTACTATTCTCAAAAAGAGTTATCAAAGGTTTTAGTTCTATTCATTTAAAATATCATTGCTTCTCAAATCACAAATATTATGAAGTTAGTCAATTATCTCGACTAGGCATCATGAAAATAGAAGTTCATTTAGAAATCAACTTAAATACAAATGTCACACATATTGGGAATAGACCTCTAACAAAGAATAAGTAATATGAGCTCAATTATATGTATTACAAACATTTACTTGTTATTAACTTATTGGTATACTAAAACACAATTCCTGTTGGCTTGATTCAGAGAACAACATGGATATATGTCGGAATCCCGTACTCGCCTTATTACTACTCTAACGGCTTATTTCGAAGAAAAACAATATGGGTACATGCCGGAATCCCGTACTCACGTCATTCCTACATTTTTTTTTTGACAATTGGTCCTAAATCAAGGAAAAAGAATGAAATGTAACTAAAATTAATCTCGAATATCAGTTAGTTAGAAGTTAGAATAACATTCCCTATACAAACACACGAAATGTCCCAAAATTTGTTCTATTTCATTTACTCATTTCTTACCAAAATACAGATCATCTAACCAAATAATATAAGTGATTTGATCAGAAACAACATTTCAAATAAATTTTCCTAAATTTTCAGCACTTCTTTTTGAAAAGTAGTTATGCCAAGTTTTTGAAATCTTTATGTTGCAAACGAACTACTCACTCACGCAAAAATCTGTGGAATGACTCAATCAAATATATCAGAATCATAGAGTATTGAAAGTCAAAATTCATTAACATTGAGTACCCAATTGATCAATTTCCCATCCATTATACATCAAGTGACAATAATATGCACAAAATAACCATTACCAACACGAAAGAAAATAAACACCCCCGAACTTGTCTCTTTTATTCCAATGGATGAATAAATCATCCATCCACTCACCCAATATGAAACACAAAGACATGTTCAAAAATATCAAAAATTACTCAAACCATGGCCTAATTTTAAGCAAAGAATTAAAAATGAGTAAAAATGCTAAGAGTAATAAACCGTGCGATGCATCTCACCAATTATGCTCCATAAAAATCACTATCCAATTTAATCCATCAACAAATGCAAAAAAGGCAACAGTTTAGGGCCCTTAGCCATGCTACTCTTATTTGGAAATAATCATGACCAAAGTTACACCAAGTATCTAGCAAGAAATTCCACAAAGATTCAATCCATAAAGCATCAAAATAATTATGAACTTGGCGTTACCTTAAGGCCATTTTCCAATCTACAAACAATGGAAAACTAAAATACTCCAAATCTTAAAGATTGAATATAAAACAAAACAAAGGTAATCAAAATTTACGGTGCTAATATCATGAGAATCAAAGAAATTGTTCATCATTTACAATTAACTTCAATTGCAATGGCTCTTTCGCTCGAGAACTAAGGTTCTTCCTGCTCGCCCCCTCAAAAGGTTGTTCCGAGTCCCCTTCAAAAGGTTGTTCCGAGCCCCTTTCTCCACTAGTCCCTTCTCTGGCTTTTCTCTTTCTAAAACCTGCCCTTCTTCCCCTCATTCTTGCCCTCTTATCGGTAGTACCATAAACTCCTCGAGTCATTTTTAATCAGCACAAATCAATCAACAATTCAGATATTCTCCCTCAAATTAAGAATCACAGCCAACAAAAACAAAAGCACAAATTTCCTATAAACTTCAAAATAATTCACCCCAATTCAAACTAATTCAAATATCAAGCCGATAATTCAAAATTTGTGAACAATTCAGTATCAAAAATTTTCCCTTGAAGAAATTCTAACAAATTTTTGCCCAAAAATCAAAAATTGGCTAACAAGAATTCCACTACACATTCATCGACAAAAACCCAATAATATCTTCAAGATATTGACAATTGAAACTAAAAATCCAAGGAAAGATGTTACACGTTTACGGATTGAAATTTCCCAAAAAATTCTTGTTTGTCAATTCTCTTTGCAAAACCAATTTCTCGAAGAAATCTCCTACAAGATGGTTGCTTTGACGTTCCTATAGGGAGGAGAGATGATATGAGTAGTGATTGTGGTGTTTAAAATGATTTTTGATTGAAGAGTACGGAGGAAGCTTGAGGGATTGGGGAAGGGTTTTTAGTTATGGAGAAGAAAATAGAAGAGATTTGTGACAAAAGAAGAATAAAAAGTAGGATTTATGCATATGAAAGAAATTAACTTAAACCTACAATTAATTACTCAAAATTCAGGATTTATGCTATAAAATGCAAAACAATTTAGATTGTGTTAACTCTACTATACTAGATTTATAACACCCCCAAACTTAGCATTTTGCTAGTCCCAAGCAAAACAAAAACTAAAATGAATTTACGAACACTAAAACTGTTGGACCCAAAATAACCTAAGACTGGGGTGAATTAGGTTTCAAAAGTTAATTTAACAAATCTAGCTGGATGTGGAAATTTTTTGCACTCAATTTAATGAGATTATGAAAAGATAAGTAATTAAGAACTTATCTAAGATTAAATTCCAAGAAAGAAATCAAAAACCACATCCAAGCTAGATAGCTTGGAGTAATAATTCACTAAGATGCTCCTTCAATTTTGATGTGCCAGTAATTTCTAGTGTACAAAGTAGGATCACACTGCTCACACTACTTCTTTTTAGTTGAGCGAAGGATTTTACACCAAACCTCACTTTGGTACAAGATTATCACTCCACTCAATATTTTGAATAGAACTCTTAAGTACACACTAATACAGTATCACTAAAGAGCTAATTTAGTCAAGTGCCCAAATTGCCTTTCTTTTTGCTTGTATTCAATGTGTAAGATATATTTCATTATTACAAAGATTTTGGTACTTATGGATGCAATAAATTGGGTTCTAACCACCTCCTAACGGCTTAATAATAAATGTTAAACAACAAGCCGTTATAGGTTTCAAACGTTCTGTGTTATTGTCATGCGTCCAATCCATCGTCCGATCTTAAATAACAGAGACTATAGGATGATGTTTTCCAAACCTTATTTTGATGATGACATAAGCACTAAACTCTGTAAACAAGCTTTGCAGGTCTGTTACTTGTTCTGCTGGAAATAGGGTGTTCGGACGCAGTACACCGTCCGAAGTATGTCAAGCTTCGCGGAAGCATTTCACCTTCCGGACCAACAGGCAGAAAGCAAGGTTCTTAATGCTTCTTTACGTACGCACACTACTGTCCGAACAAAGTCTCTTTCGAACGAACATGACCGTCCGAAGCTCCGTTCAGACAATGGAACAGACGCATTCACA
Source organism: Cinchona pubescens (assembly GCA_025175665.1). NCBI lineage: Eukaryota > Viridiplantae > Streptophyta > Magnoliopsida > Gentianales > Rubiaceae > Cinchona > Cinchona pubescens. The sequence goes on from JANKKI010000356.1 coordinate 1,822,554, forward strand.
TATGGCCATCTGAACGATGTTCTTCACCAACTACATGGAGATCGGACTGTATGTCGAACGCATCCTACTTATCTAGGACGTCCGAAACCTCAACGGCTACTTTTTATGCATTTATTATTTAGCCGTTATGAAGTAGTTGCGACCACCATTTATTACTCCTATAAATAACTGCTCTACTATTCTGTAAAGATTATCTAATACATTGAATACAAGCCTTAGAAAAGAGCAATTTTAGTACAAATTGGCTATAGTGTTATATTGTATTAGTGTGCAGCTTAGAGTGCAATTCAATTTTGAGTGGAGTGATAATCTTATACGAAAGTGAGGTTGTGAGTAAATATCTTGGCTCAACTAAAAGAGTTTTAGTGTGAGCAAGAATTTCCCTACTTTGTAAAGATTATTGGCTCACCAAGTGTGTGAAGCATTCTAGTGAATTAATACTTCAAGCTTGTTAGCTTGGAAGTATTGGTTGTTTAATTTCCTCTCTTTCTTACTTCACAGTTTCATTGAATCTATTATATTAATTATTAGTTGAAAAATCTTAATAAGTTTAATATTTCTAAAAGAATTTTTTAGAAACCTAATTCACCCCCCCTCTTAGGTTGCTTTGGGACCAACAATTGGTATCAGAGTTTGGTCTCATTTTATTGGTTAAATTGCTTTTGAGAAAAGAACTATTATGGCAACCAACAATGCTCTATTTTTTTAGGGTCAATCCGTTTCTAGGCCCCCTATGTTCAATGGGGCAAATTTTATTAGTTGGAGAGATAGAATAAAAATATTTTTGCAATCTATTGATATTGACTTGTTGTATGTTGTTAATGAAGGTCCCTTTGAAGCTACTATCATTGATGATCACACAAATAGAAGAAGAGAAAAGTCAAGGGATGAGCTCACTCCACAAGACAAGGCAAACTTGACGTTAAATGCAAAAGCCATGAATGTGCTATATAATGCCTTGGATGCTAATGAATCAACTCGCATAAAGGGATGCATTTCTACTAAAGAAATCTTTGGGATAAATTGAAGAAAATCCATGAAGGGAGCGACGATGTTCGTGAGCAAAAGAAATCCTTACTTGTTGCCAAGTATGAGTCCTTCAAGATGGAACCACATGAAAATATTGACAAAATGTATTGTAGGTTCAATGACATCATTAAGGATCTTGAAGCCTTGGGTAAGGAGTATTCTTTGGGTGAAAAGAATAGAAAAATCCTAAATGCTCTATCCAAAGAATGGGATGCCAAAACAATTGCCATAAAGGAAGCCAAATATTTAAATTCAATGCCTATTGAATCGCTAATCAACTCTCTTACATCTTATGAATTGATCTTGAAGGCCAAAATGGTGGATGATGAAAAAGCAAGACCAAGAAGGAGCATTGCTCGAAAGACCTGTCAAGAAGAGGATGAAAATGGCTCCATCAATCTAGAAGATTAAGATCTTGATGAAGGAGATCTAGCACTCATCACCAAAAGATTTCTTAAACATTACATCAACAAACGGAGAATGATGAAGAGGTGGAGCTACAAATTCAAATAATTTCAAAGGAAAGACAAAGCTAGAAATGAAGAAGCAAAATGAAAAGTGCTTTCAATGCTGTCAGGTCGGACACTTTCCAAATGAGTGTCCTTCCAAGAAAAAGAAGGAAGGAAGAAAGCCTAGATTCAATAACTTTCAAATCACATGGGATGATTGCAACTCCGAAGAAGAAATGGAGTCGGCACAAATGGCCTTTATGGCCATTGGAGATGATGAGGTAAATTCTAACTATGACTCCAATAATGAAAATGATCTTGAAGCTTTCATTTTGAAATTGCATGATAGCTTAAAGGAATCATATGCTAGAAATAAGGAGTTAGTGAAGAAATCAAATGCTCTATTGAATGCTAACTCTAAACTTGTGAATGAAAATAATAGGCTATCACAAGAAATTTGTGACTTGAAGAAAAGAATGCATGTGAGACTCAAAGGTCATTAAAGAACAAGCCTCCTTGAAGAAAAGATTGGATGATCGCTTGAATGCTCTCTTGACTAGAAAAAAAGAAAATGTTGTTGATTCGAAAAGAAATAGAAATGTATTAATCAACAAAAATTTTATCATGTTTAGAAGGGATGACTTATGTTTTGTAAAATCAAAATCCTCTTTATATGGAAATAAAAATATTATTTGTAGATATTGCCAACAACATGGACATGTCAAGAATATGTGTTATGTCAAGAAAAATGAGAAACTTGGAATGAAAGTCGCATGGATTGATAGCAATTTCACTAACTCAAATGGACCCAAGAAAATGTGGGTACCAAAAGTTATCAATTGATCTATTGTGTAGGTACTTAACATCACCAACAATGCTAAGTGGTTCATAGATAGTGGATGTTCAAGGCACATGACGGGTGATGCTTCTCCCTTCACAAATCTCAAATCCAAAAACAGTGGAAAAGTAACTTTTGGAGATAACAATAAAGCAAAATGAATCAGCATTGGTGATGTAGGTAAAAATGGTGAAACCTTGATGTCTTAGATATATACAAGAATGTGCTTCTTGTTGATATTTGAACTATAATTTATTAAGTGTAAGTCAACTTTGTGATAAAAATTTATATGTGTTTTTTTCCAAGCGTGAATGTCTTATCCTTGATAAAAATCATGTTGTTTTATTTAAGGGCACTAGGCACAATGATGTTTATGTGATTCATCTTGATAAAATTAGCAATAGCAATTTAAAATGTCTTACCGCTTCCATAGATGATCCTTGGCTTTGGCATAGAAGACTTTGTCATTTTAATATGGATTTAATTGAAAAACTTGCTAAGAAGGATTTGGTAAGAGGTTTGCCAAAACTAAAGTTTTCGAAAAATAAAATTTGTGATGCATGCCAATTTGGTAAACAAGTCAAAGTTTCTTTTAAACCAAAGAATTTTGTGTCCACTCATAAACCTTTAGAATTGTTGCATTTAGACTTGTTTGGACCTACTCAACATGCTAGTCTTGGTGGTTGCAAATATGCCTTTGTTATTGTAGATGACTATTCATATTAAAGGTACACTTGGGTATTATTTCTTGTTCACAAAAATGAAGCTTTTGAAAAATTTGTAAAATTGTTTTCCAAAATTCAAAATTAATTGAATTTAAAGATCATTCATTTAAGAAGTGACAATGGTGCTGAATTTAAATTTGGAGGTTTTCCCGAATTTTGTGATCACAACGGTATTTTTCATGAATTTTCGGTTGTTAGAGTCCCTCAACAAAATGGTGTTGTTGAAAGGAAAAATAGGACTCTTCAAGAAACCGCTAAAACTATGATTAGTGAATGCGACTTACCACAATATTTTTGGGAGAAGCCATTAAAAAGCATGTTTTTATGTCATGAATCTTCATTTATATAAGAGACAGTTTTAAGAGACAAAACTCTTTATGATTGCTCTTTTTTTGTAAAAAACCCGTTGTGAGCTATTTTAAAGTTTTTGGTTGCAAATGTTTTGTTTTAAAAATCAGAAAATCTTGGTAAATTTGACAAAAAATCGGATGAAGGGATCTTTCTAGGTATTCTACATGATAAAAAAGCATACCGAGTATACAATAGAAAAACGCTCTTGATTAAAGAAGTTGTACATGTTACCTTTGATGAAGCTAATGATGTTATGTGAAAGAATTTATGTGAAGATGAAGATATAGGTATTCAAAAGGAGCTCAAGAAGCTCACTATCCATGAAGATCATCAAAAGATCACATCAAGCAATGATGTCAACAACCATCAAGTAGATGATGAAGAAGAAAAGAACGAGGATACTCCAAAAGAGCTTCCAAAAGCTTGGAGATTTGTCTCTAGTCACCTTAAGATTTAATCATAGGTGATCTATCCGATGGGGTAACTACTCGTTCTCATAAACCTTTGAATGCATTACTTTCTCTCATTGAACCTAAACATGTAGATGTTGCTTTGATTGATGAATCTTGGGTCTTGCCATGCAAGATGAACTTAGTCAATTTGAGAAAAATAACGTATGGACCTTAGTTAAAAGACCATCTTCTCATCCCATAATTGGAAAAAAAGTTGGGTTTTTAGAAACAAATAAAATGATAAAGGTGAAATCATAAGTAACAAAGCTAGACTTGTTGCACAAGGGTATGCTCAAGAAGAAGATATTATCTTTGATGAAACCTTTGCACCCGTGGCTAGATTAGAATCCATTCGCATGTTTCTCGCATTTTCATGTTTCAATGATTTCAAATTATTTCAAATGGATGTCAAAAATGTATTTTTGAATGGTTTTATTGATCAAGAAGTTTTCTACCAATAATGCCTATAGGCTTTGAAAATAAAAATTTTCCAAATCATGTTTTCAAACTTTCTAAAGCATTATATGGTTTGAAACAAGCTCCAAGAGCTTGGTATGAAAGTTTAAGTGGTTTCTGGATTGAAAATGGATTTAAAAGAGGTGTAGTTGACACCACTCTTTTTACAAAAACAGTTTCCAATGATTTGTTAATTGTTCAAATTTATGTTGATGATATTATTTTTGGAGCAACAAATGAAAGCTTGTGCATGGATTTTCACATCTTAATGCAAAAAGAGTTTGCCTTGAGTATGATGGGCAAGTTATAATTTTTTCTTGGACTACTTCATTTCACCAAACAAAGGAAAGAATGTTTATTACACAAATCAAGTATACAAAATAGCTGTCAAACTATTTGGAATAGAAGATTGCAAACAAGTTGGTACGCCTATGATAAAGATGAAGGAGGTAATAGTGTTGATGAAAAATACTATAGAGGTATGATCGGAAGCCTACTTTACTTAACAGCTAGTAGACCAGATATTTTGTTTGTTGTTTGTTTATGTGCTAGATTTCAATCTTGCCCCAAAGAATCGCACTTGATAGCTGTAAAAAGGATTTTTTTATTATTGAAGGGTACAATGAATTTTGGTTTGTGGTATCCAAAGTCCTCTACTTCGATTTAATTAGTAAACGCTGACTTTGCTGGGTTTAAAATTGATAGAAAAAGTACCAGTGGTATGTGTCATTTCTTGGGTAATTTTCTTGTGTCTTGGTTTAGAAAAAAACAGCAAAATTCTATTTCTTTTTCTACAGCTGAAGCCGAATACATTATTGCTGAAAATTTTTGCACTCAACTTCTGTGGATGAAACATATTCTAAAATATTTTGGTGTTGTTTTTGATTGTGTGCCTATAAGGTGTGACAACACTAGTGCAATTAATCTCACAAAAAATCCTGTTATGCATTCTAGGACCAAACACATTGATGTTAAGCACCATTTTATTAGAGATCTTGTTTGTAAAAAGGAAATACGTGTTGATTTCGTGCCTACTTTAGATCAACTGGAAAGATTTCTTTACAAAACTCTTGGCTCTAGATCGTTTTGAATCTCTCAGAAGACGTTTGGCAATTTTACAGTTCAATTTCGCATAATCACCTCGCTCGGACGCACCCAATCGTCCAAACAACAATCTTTCTCGAACGCTCTCACTCGTCCGAAAACCTCCTCTCTGCCTCGGACGCTTATGATCATCCGAACGTTACTCAAATTCTTCACTTACTCACTGGAATTCTACCGAGACGCTTCCCATCGTCTGAAAGAATATTGGACGCACTAGCTCTTGGATCGGCCATCCGTTCATTAGCTTTCAGACGCTTCATCGAACGTACACCAATCGTTCGGACGTCCGAACAGTCTCCCTGCTCAATTAAAACCGTCCACTTTCCCCCTTTTCGGACTCACCGTACCAACCGAAACCCTCTCTGGTGAAATTTTCCCCAAAAAAATTCCTCCAACTTATTCCTTCTCTCCACAAATTGTTTGGAAAATTGTCAATCCCAAAGTATTCATTATTGCACCAAATTCCACCCATCTACCACCTCATTTCATCAAATTCCCACCAATCTTTCAAAAAATTAAATTTTTTTTTTCTTCTTTCTTTCCCGTGGAGGTTCTTCAATGGCAACTCGTGGACGAAAATCAAAAGGGAAAGCTCCGGTGCGTGGGGAATCGTCTGCTAATCCTCAAGCCTAATCAAATCCAACCTTGCCAAAATTCATCGATGCCAAGGCATCCGAATGGTATACATATCTTCTTAGCAAATCTATAATCGTTCAACGCCCTACTTCTAAGAGTCTTTTCGATGAATTTAATCTTCCCCTTGTCAAATCATGTTTTGAAAAACAAAATTGGGGTCACTTAGTTCATACTGACTTACCCGTTTGTCATGACATGGTGCTTCAATTCACAGCCAATCTTAGGAAAGGCCCCACTGTTCGCACAATAGTTTTCGTGTAAACAGCACAAGTCTTGAAATTTCCTCCAACATCATCAACACTATTTTTGAATGTGAAGTATCAAATCCGAATGATTTTTCTTATTTCTTTTCTTTAGATCCATGGCCCGTTATTGATACTCGATTTGACATTGATGAGGTCAGAGCTATTTTTAACATCAATTTCAAACAGGGCTCGGAAGCCAAAACCACATTGCTCACTCCTGAACTGAACATTCTATACACTCTTGTCACGAAATTTCCTGTTACCAATAGATGGACATAGCACTGAGCCAGGAAAAATGCAGCTTTAGTTATTTCCATTTTGTGTTTTCAAGGGAATTCCTGTTGACTTTGGGTATCTCTTCTGCTCCCTGTTGGAACTCTTTCTTACTGATACCCGACGAAACATTCCTTTTGGAAAATTTCTCACCAAAGTATTTGATTTCATTGATGTACCTTTCAGCGGAAACAATCAATTTCCCCCCTATTTCAACAAATCTTATGTTGAACGAAAAGGCCTCCATTTTTTTAACGATCAATGGTTAACTAAGGCAGATTTTGATATTGAACGTTCAAAATCCCAGGCCTCTACCTCTGGTTTGGCACTTCCCCATTCTCCTCCTCCTCAAACACCTCCACCAGTCCATGATCCTCATCCATCTTCCTCTGAACCTTCACTTTCTCAAATCTGTGACCTTCTCACTTCTTTGAGCACTCAAGTAAGTTCCTTTCAACATCGCACTAATCGTAAGTTAAAGCGACTTGAAACTCGTTAGTTGATTCTCAAAGAGGCACTTCACTTGGGCATGTTTGCTTTAGCTCAGGTTCAAGACTTTGACAATGATGAAATCACAATATCCACTCAAAGTCTCTCATTAAAGTGATCACAATGCCGAAGAAGGGGATGTTCGCGAGGATGACGAACAGGACACAAATAATCAAGGTGCTGCCAATGAAGATGAAGGCGACGATGAGGACTTTGATGACACATTCAATTTCATCATGCAACGCCGTAATGAAGAAGATGAAGGCAGTGAGGCTACTGATGATGACGCCCGTCCAAAAGCCGCAAGATTGAAAAATGCTCTAAGAAGAAAAATGACTCGACTTAGATTCTTTAATAATATGTAACCGAAAAGTTTTCCGAATTGAAAAACTGAATTTTTCCTGCAAAGTCGATTCGCTCTCGGTTTTATCTGTTCTTATAATTATTTATCTCTTTGCACTAGACTGTTGAATATTTGGGTATATCCAGCATAGGGTTTTATCCTTTTAAGAATTGTTTGCAATATTCCTGTTATGTATCATCACTGTCTCTTATAGACTTTGTTTGATGATGTCAAAAAGGGGAGTCAGAGTAATTTATATTGCAAAATGATTGGACTCATATATGTTGATTTTACATAATTATTCCATGACTGTTTGTCATCATCAAAAAGGGAGAGATTGATGTATTCCAAACCTTATTTTGATGATGACATAAGCACTAAACTCTGTAAACAAGCTTTGCAGGTCTGTTACTAGTTATGCTGGAGACAGGGTGTTCGGACGCAGTATACTGTCCGAACTATGTCAATCTTCTAGAACGCATTTCACCGTCCGAACCAACAGGCAGAAAGCAAGGTTCTTAATGCTTCTCTACGGACTCACACAACTGCCCGAACAAAGTCTATTTTGGACGAACATGACCGTCCGAAGTTCCTTTTGGACGATAGAACGGACACATGCACGACTGTCCGAACGATGTTCTTCACCAACTGCAAGGCTATCGGACGCTGTGTCGGACGCATCCTACTTATCTCGGACGTCCGAAACCTCAACGGCTACTTTTTGTGCATTTATTATTTAGCCGTTATGAAGTCTAGTTGCGACCACCATTTATTGCTCCTATAAATAACTGCTCTACTATTCTGTAAAGATTATCTAATACATTGAATACAAGCCTTAGAAAAGAGCAATTTTAGTACAAATTGGCTATAGTGCTATATTGTATTTGTGTGCAGCTTAGAGTGCAATTCAATTTTGAGTGGAGTGATAATCTTGTACGAAAGTGAGGTTGTGAGTAAAATTCTTGGCTCAACTAAAAGAGTTTTAGTGTGAGCAATAATTTTCCTACTTTGTGAAGATTATTGGATCACCAAGTGTCTGAAGCATTCTAGTGAATTAATATTTCAAGCTTGTTCACAAGGAAGTATTGGTTGTTTAATTTCCTCTCTTTCTTACTTCACAATTTCATTGAATCTATTATATTAATTATTAGTTAAAAAATCTTAATAAGTTTAATATTTCTAAAAGTATTTTTTAGAAACCTAATTCACCCCCAACTTAGGTTGCTTTGGGACCAACAGAGGATACCGTTTGGATGAATTGCCGAGGTTGTGTCTGTTCCTTCGTCCGACCAAGTATGTTTGAAAGGTTCACACATCGGACGGTATATTGTGTCCGAAAGGTTTCCTGCTTAACTGGAATGTTTTTCTTACGGACAGTTGACTTCATCTGATATAAGCTTCATTCAGAAGGTTAGATGCGTCCGTTGTTGGTGCCTTAAAATTCTTGACTCTGATGGTGAAATACGTCCGAGGCAGATTCTTCGAACGAGCTTGTGCGTCCGTTGTAGATGCCCCAAAAACTTGCTCTCTGCCTTTCGCGCAGTGTATTGCGTCTATGGTAATCCTGTTCGGACGAGCTTGTCCATCCGAGAAATATAGTACAGTTTGGACGGTGTTCTTCTTTCGCAAACCTTGCAAATGAACAAATGTACCAGCATTTCTACATAGCTCCAGCTAAGATAGTTAAGTTTCATTTGTCATCATCAAAACCAAGGTTGTAGGTTATCAAAAACATAAAAACACCACATTAAATTGATGAGACACTCTTGATGAATCGTGGATATGTTTAGAACAACTAAGAAATCTTTCATGTAACGTTCAATACTAAATGATATGTGAAGCATTTATGTGAGTCAATCCAAAATTATAATTTTCTTCTACAAAGTAGTACATGTTCATTCACTACCCAATATTTCACATCACTACGAATTACTATTCTCAAAAAGAGTTATCAAAGGTTTTAGATCTATTCATTTAAAATATCATTGCTTCTCAAATAACAAATATTATAAAGTTAGTCAATTATCTCGAATAGACATCATGAAAATAGAAGTTCATTTAGAAATCAACTTAAATACAAATGTCACTCATATCGGGAATAGACCTCTAATAAGGAATAAGTAATATGAGCTCAATGATAAGTATTACAAATATTTACTTCTTAACCTATTTGTGAAACCCAAATTTTAATAGCCTTGTTCTTTGATTTTTAACTGGTTTAAAATGTTTTTCATATTATTTTTAGTCATTAAGTACTTCAACTTATGATCGTTTTTCAATTCGGAAAATTTTTCGGTTTACGCGATTTCGGTTCCGGCGGGTAAACGGGTCAAAAGTTGGACTAAGTGTAATTAGTACATTGTGGTGTGTGAGTGTTGTTTACCGGACCACTAAAATGTTACGGTTGTAATACCTGTCTCTTATACACATCTAGATGTGTATAAGAGACAGCTAGACGGCATACTACTGATAAGAGAACTTTGGAATTCTTAAAAATCGACCCCAATCATTTCTTCTTCATTTTCTTCTAGCTGCTGGCACAACTAGATCTTCTCCATTTTTCCCCCAAAAATTTTCTTGGATTTCAAGTAGAAATCACTTGGAAGGTAAGATTTTATGTATTTTAGCGTTTATGGCTTATGGGCTTTATGATCCAAGCTTTAATTTCAAGTTTTGTAGGATTCTTTATGGCTGAAAATAAACCCTCTTTGCAGCCTTGTAAGTTATGATTTATGTATGTTATGGGTTGTTTTTAGTGTTTTGGAGGTTGGGATAAGAGTGATTGGGGTTGATTTTTAACAACTTTCCATAGTTAGATTACAAATTTTAAGATTATGAGTTAGGGTTTTGTCTTCCATATGTGGCCCTAGAGTGTTATGCTATGAATGCTTATGTCTATGCACATAATGATGTTTTAGGAGTGTTTTAAGGTTAGTTTGGATAGGAATTGAGACTTGAAACCAAGTGGAATTGATTTCCCTTCATTTTGTAAGTAAGCGGAAGTTTGGCGCAACCAGGATAATTTGGATAATTGGTTATGTTTAAAGGGTCTTTAATGATCTTTTGATGGTTTTAGGTGTTTTCCATTGTTGTGGAATGCTATTGATATAGTCCCGGCTATTGCTCCGGTGAATCTTTCCGTTTATGGATTTTGTTGGTTGGTTGAATATGTTATTTTGAGTTGGGTTGTAGCCAAGGTCCCTTGAATACCTTGGAATGGGATTTTGTTGGTTGGTTGAATATGTTGTTTTGAGTTGGGTTGTAACCAAGGTCCCTTCTACGAATTTGAGGGGTTAACTAAGTGTTTTGACTGGGGTTTTAGCTTGTCGAAGTTGGTCAGAAATTGTGAAAAGGTCATTTTTGACCAAAGAGCTATTGGTGTCGTTTTCTATCGTTTCGCGTCGTTTTCGCTTCCCTAGTCATTCTTTAACTTCTACATCTCTTCTAAGAGTCCTCTTATATCTGTTTTAGGTACCACGCCACCTACCGCCGGCGATCGCGTTCAGTGATCATTGTGCAGTTTTTGCTTTGATAGGTGGGTAACATAGACCCTCTTCCACTTGTATTTTGTTTAACGACTTTTGAAATATGTTTGGATGGATTTTAGAATGAGTATGATGTTTGGAACTGCACTTTTACCAAGTTTTGGAATTATTACATATGAAATGCCTTCAGAGATATGGGTTCTATAGTCATCCATGGGACGCCATGGTGACTGCTGTGAATGTTTTGAACTAATTGACTGCGGGGTCTTGTGATGGGATAACTTGACCTCCCGGTCAGACTAGTAGGTGTGGTAGATTACTAGATCTGACTAGTACTGTAGGTCATACCTTCGAGCCTAAAAGATACTCATGCTATTTTATTATATTATGGATTTGAAACTGTACTAGTAATCTTGTTCGCTACTAGTCTTACCGGGAGGTCAAGTTTTCAAATCATAAGATAATTTTTGGCTATAGTTTTGGACATGCCTGACAGTTTAAATGGCATGATACATTTTAGAAACTACTTATGATTATGGTTTATTGACGTTTAAATGGCATGAGACATTTTAGAAACTGCTTCATGACTATGGTTTTCGCAAATGTTATTATCTTTATGTTCACTTTTTATCCTGTCTCTTATACACATTAGAAGTGCTTTAAGAGACATCCACTGAGCTAGTTATACTCATCTAGATGTGTATAAGAGACAGGCACAAAAGATGCTATAATAAAATAGCATGAGTATCTTTTAGGCTCGAAGGTATGACCTACAGTACTAGTCAGATCTAGTACTGTCTCATGCCATTTAAACGTCTATTACCACAGGTCCTAAGAGGTGTGTATTAGATAGGTTTTGTATTGATGAACTTTGTTTTTGTTGTAGCATCTTTTGTGCTAAGAAGAAATTTTGTAATTCGTATTTTTGTGTAAAATGAAATATTCGGTTTTATAGTTAAGTAATGGTTTGATGGTTCTATTACATTGCGGTTAAGTTTGTTGCCCTGTTCGTTTGTGCCTTGCGCTTTGGGCCGATACACCATTAGCGCGGTTACCCCAAGGTGAAACACCTGCGTCCATATACCTGTGAGACATCTAGTGGTATCAGAGCATAGGTTTGAATCCTAAGTCCAGTAATAGGTATTCGATGAGTCTTTCGAGGTTTAAATCGATGTGCTCGGGCTTAGAATTATATAAGATTCTGTTTTGTTCGTGACATTACAGGATCTGTGGAATTCTTTATACACATCTAGATGACCATAAGCGGTTTTGAGAGGTCCTTGCTTATGTAATCTTTGTTGTACCTCTTTTGTTGATTCTTGAAGAATTATTCTTTGCTTATGATTCTGCCTTTGACTCTTATCAGCTAGTATGCCGTCTAGGACGCGTTTTGGTTCTAGAGGTCGCGGTAGAGGCTCGGCACAGCAGGACCCTCAGCCTGGAGAGCGTCCGGCTGGTGGGGATCCGCTGCAGGAGATCCCTGTAGTCGAGTCAGCTTCAGAGAGTGTTACAAGGCCTGCGGTCTACCCTAGGGACGAGGCAGGGCCGTCAACACCTCCTCCTCCGACTGGACCGCCAGTGGTTGATTATGGCACGCCATTGCGGCGGTTGTGGCACAGGTTATTCGACAGTTGGACGTTGAGCGACATCCCGTTGCTCCACCACCTCCACCACCGCGTACGACATTCCATCCTGTTTCAGACGCTCAAGAAGGCCGGGCTACCTACGTTTGATGGGGCTCCGGATCCGCTTAAGGCGGAGTCATGGATGGGCGAGATAGAGAGGGATTTTGAGTTATTTCAGATTCCGGTGGAGTCACGAACATCTTTGGCTATTCCTTTCTTGGTTGCTGAGGCGGCCAAGTGGTGGCAGACCGTTGAGGCTACGTTGCCCACACCGAACAGCCTGTGACTTGGGAGATATTCCGGGAGCCAGTTTCTAGCATGATTACTTTTCCCCGTCCATCAGAGCTCAGAAGGTGGACGAGTTTTATCGGCTGGAGCGCTAGATGTGTCCGTGAGACAGGGTAAGAAATTTCAGCTTCAGAGGCTTGGGGAGTATGTTCCCGCTGTCTGGCGTGACGAGCAGCAACGTATGTATCATTTCCGTGCTGAAGGGTCTTAGAGCTGAGTTTCGGAGAAAGTTGATAGTGGGTCGTCCCCAGACTTATGAGGAGATGTATAATCTAGCCATTCAGCTAGATTCGGAGCGAGGCGTGAGGAGAGATCGGGATACCTTTCAGAGGGTCAGAGCTCTGCGCCACAGACAGGCCAGACTAGCCGACCATTTCAGTCTCAGCCTCGGTCTCGATCGCGTGGACGTCGGCCGGACAGGACTTTAGCACCTCCAGTGGGAGTAGGAGTCGTGGTCGACGGTGGTTTCTCTAGGAGGGTCCGTCGACGTGTTCTTCGGTTTCTTCTTCATTTGGACTAGCCTCGAGATCTCGGTCGGTGATTCGGCGGCCGTCGCCGCCATGCCGGTCTTGTGGTCGACTACACTGGGAGTGTTATTGGAGGACTGGAGCTTGCTTTAAGTGCGGCGAGCGCGGCCATTTGATCAGAGATTGTCCTAAGGGCGCACCAAATCGAGGGCAGACTAGTGGAGTGCAGGGTGGTCTGTCGGAGGACAAGATGCAAGGACAAAGGCCAGGGTGCATGCGTTGAGATCAAATCTTCTGACGATCTTGAGCCGTTTTCAAATTCTGGCGAACAATAGCAATTTTATCAAACATCTAGCTACAAATGAATGTGGGGCATTCTTATACACATCTAGATGTAGTATAAGATGTTTTCTTAGATGTCTGTCCGATAAACCTAGATGGTTAGAGGATCCTTATAGAGTGGGAACCCCGGATGGGAAGGTTATGAAGTCTAGGTTTATTTTGGAAGGTTGTCGGTTAGAGTTTTGTGATAGGAAGTTTGAGGCTGACCTTATTCAGTTACCGATAACCGACTTTGATTTAATTTTGGGTATGGATTGGTTGGTGGCTAATGGTGCGACGATTGATTGTAAAGAGAGGTATGTGATGTTTCAGATGCCTGGTTTAGATACGGTGATTTTTCGTGGGAATGAAAAGAAGCCCAAGAGTAGGATTCCGATTATATCAGTAGTGAAGGCGTTTAAGGCCTTAGATAGGCGGTTGTGAGAGCTATTTGGCTTATGTGATAGACTCTGATAAAGTAGAGCCAGGCATTGAGGATATCCTAGTGGTTAGGGAATTTCCGGACGTGTTTCCCAAGGAGCTGCCAGGTTTACCTCCGTCGCGGGTTGTCGATTTTGAGATTTGTTTAGAACCAGGGGTGGCACCAATTTCAAAGGCCCCCTACCGTATGGCACCTGCGGAGCTAAAGGAGTTGAAGGAGCAGCTTCAAGAACTCTTGGACAAGAAATTCATTCGTCCAAGTGTTTCACCTTGGGGAGCACCGGTCTTATTTGTTCGGAAGAAAGATGGTAGTTTGAGACTTTGCATTGACTACCGTGAGCTTAATAGGGTAACTGTGAAGAATAAATACCCTTTGCCACGGATTGATGACTTGTTTGATCAGTTTAAGGGTGCGAGGTGAATCTCCTCAACACAGCGGTCCGGATATTATCAATTGAGGGTGAAGGAAGAGGATGTACCTAAGACAGCTTTTCGGACTCGTGCTATGGCCACTACGAGTTCTTGGTTATGCCTTTTGGTTTAACTAACGCCCCTGCAGCCTTTATGGAGTTGATGAATAGGGTGTTCAAGGACTATCTTGATGTATGTGTAGTGGTCTTCATCGATGATATCCTGGTTTATTCTCCGAGCGAGGAGGCTCATGCTGAGCATTTACGAGCAGTTTTGAGCTTGTTGAGGAAAGAGCAGATGTATGGTAAGCTTCCATATCGGAGAATAAACTTTGGATATCATCGATGAAGACCATACACTGTCAGAGGATCTGTCTCTTATACACATCTAGATGTGTATAAGAGACAGTCTTCAAGTAACATACATAAATCATAACTTGGAGGTGCGGAGTTTTCTGGGCTTAGATGGTTATTATAGGAAATTTGTGGAGGATTTCTCACGAATTGCTTCCCCTTTGACGCGGCTTACCCAGAAGAGAACCAAGTTTGAATGGTCAGATAAGTGTGAGGCAAGCTTTCAAAAGCTTAAGCATAGGTTTTGCTGTCTCTTATACACATCTAGGCGTTGGCTTGAGCTATTGAAGGACTATGACCTGACCATTAGCTATCATCCTGGTAAAGCTAATAAGGTTGCCGATGCTTTGAGTCCTAAATCAGCTGGCCCTAGTATGGCTCTTTTGATTTGTCAGTTTGAGGCTTTGAATTTGGAGGTTGTTGAGTCTGAGCAGACTTTGGCAGATTGGTTGTTCAATCTACACCGGTGGATCGCCTTAAGGTGGCCCGTTAGATGATTCTGAGCTACGTAAAGTAATGTTGAAAGTACATAATGGTGAGACCTCAGAGTTTCAGGTTAGAGCTGATGGTAGCTTGTGGCGAGACAGACGTTTATCTGTGCCGACAGATCTCGCCGAATACCTATAAGAGGACTGATGAAAGTACCTCACCTATCTAGGTAAAATACACATGATCAGATATGTATAAGAGACAGAGCACAAAACTGCAGTCAAATAGTTGGAATGAACAGAGAGATAGCTGAGTTTGTGGCGAGATGTTTGGTGTGTTAGCAGGTTAAGGCTGAACACCAAAGGCCCAGCGGTTTACTACGATCATTGGAGATACCGGAGTGGAAATGGGAGCATATTACTATAGATTTTGTACTTGGGTTACCACCCACTAGGCGAGGTAATGACAGTATATGGGTGATTCTTACCGCCTAACAAATCCGCCCATTTCTGTATAAGAAGGTGACCGCAACTTATCAATCATTTAAACGTCAGGCCCAGCTACAGTACTAGCGCCATTTAGGCTTTGTACGGTCGTAAGTGTAGATCACCATACATTGGGATGAAGTTGACGAGAGATCCTTGGAGGCCCAGATTTGATTCAGGCAATGATTGATAAAATTGCTATTGTTCGCCAGAATTTGAAAACGGCTCAAGATCGTCAGAAGAGCTGGGCGGATCGCAAGAGAAAGCCAATGGAGTTTGTGGTTGGGGATAAAGTGTTTGTGAAAGTATCGCCGACTAGATACAAAGGGGTAGCTAGGTTTGGGAAAGGTGGAAAGTTGAGTCCACGCTATATAGGCCCCTATGAGGTGTTGAACAAGGTTGGTGATTTGGCATACCAATTGGCTTTGCCTCCGGAGTTGTCTAGAGTTCATAATACCTTCCATGTCTCTCAGTTGAGGAGGTATATCCCTGATCCCTCTCATGTGTTGAGCCATTAACCTTTAGGAGATCGGGAAGACACGACATACGAGGAGGTTCCGGAGAGGATCTTGGATCGACAAGATAAGACATTGAGGAATAAAGTTATCCCCTACGTGAAGGTTTTATGGTCTAATCATTCTGATCGAGAAGCTACCTGGGAGCTTGAGAGCCTCGTGAAATCGAAGTATCCAGTTTTGTTTGCTTCGTGATTTCGTAAGTTTCGAGGACGAAACTTTGTTTAAGGGGGGGTAGAATGTGAAACCCAGTATTTTAATAGCCTTGTTCTTTGATTTTTAACTGGTTTAAAATATTTTTCATATTATTTTTAGTTCATTAAGTACTTCACCTTATTCGTTTTTCAATTCGGAAAATTTTTCGGTTTACACGATTTCGGTTCCGGTGGGTAAACGGGTCAAAAGTTGGACTAAGTGTAATTAGTGCATTGTGGTGTGTGAGTGTTGTTTGATGGCTGATTTAAAATGTTAATTTAGTAGCAAAAAAATTAGTTTTTGGGTTAAATAGTCAACTTGAAGACTACTTGGTCAATGGGTACTATTTGGGTCAACTTTGGAATTCTTTTTAAGTCTTCTTCTTGTTATTTCTTCTTCATTTTCTTCTAGCTGCTGGCCGAACTCTCTTCTCCATTTTTCCCCCAAAAATTTTCTTGGATTTCAAGTAGAAATCACTTGGAAGGTAAGATTTTATGTATTTTAGCATTTATGGCTTATGGGCTTTATGATCCAAGCTTTAATTTCAAGTTTTGTAGGATTCTTTATGGCTGAAAATAAACCCTCTTTGCAGCCTTGTAAGTTATGATTTATGTATGTTATGGGTTGTTTTTAGTGTTTTGGAGGTTGGGAAGTGATTGGGGTTGATTTTTAACAACTTTCCATGGTTAGATTACAAATTTTAAGATTATGAGTTAGGGTTTTGTCTTCCATATGTGGCCCTAGAGTGTTATGCTATGAATGCTTATGTCTATGCACATAATGATGTTTTAGGAGTGTTTTAAGGTTAGTTTGGATAGGAATTGAGACTTGAAACCAAGTGGAATTGATTTCCCTTCATTTTGTAAGTAAGCGGAAGTTTGGCGCAACCAGGATAATTTGGATAATTGGTTATGTTTAAAGGGTCTTTAATGATCTTTTGATGGTTTTAGGTGTTTTCCATTGTTGTGGAATGCTACCAAACACATCCCTGGCTATTGCTCCGGTGAATCTTTCCGTTTATGGATAAAGTTGGTTGGTTGAATATGTTGTTTTGAGTTGGGTTGTAGCCAAGGTCCCTTGAATACCTTGGAATGGGATTTTGTTGGTTGGTTGAATATGTTGTTTTGAGATTGGGTTGTAACCAAGGTCCCTTGAATACCTTGGAATTGGATTTTATTGGCAGGGAGGATAGCCTAATTATAGCCTAGGCTATCGAAATGCGGTTTTTCGGAAAATGAGCTTATTATCTCCTAATCTAGTTGTAATACTGAATTTGAGGGTTAACTAAGTGTGTAGATTGAACAACCAAGCTTACCAAAGTTGCTCAGTAGACTGTGACAACCTCATTTTTGACCAAAGAGCTCAAACTGACAAATCAAAAGAGCCATACTAGGGCCAGCTGATTTACGACTGTCTCATATACACTTATTAGATGTGTATAATATCTGTTTTAGGTACCACGCCACCTACCGCGGCGATCGCGTTCGAGTGATCATTGTGCAGTTTTGCTTTGATAGGTGGGTAACATAGACCCTCTTCCACTTGTATTCTCTTATACACATTCGAGATATGTTTGGATGGATTTTAAAATGTGTATGATGTTTGGAACTGCACTTTTACCAAGTTTTTCAAAGTCAGCCATGCTATGCTTTAGCATACTATGTTTTGAAATGATTGGATCTTTTTGGCTATGTTTTGGACATGCCTGACGTTTAAATGGCATGATACATTTTAGAAACTACTTATGATTATGGTTTATTGACGTTCTAATAAATGGCATGAGACATTTTAGAAACTGCTTCATGACTATGGTTTTCGCAAATGTTATTATCTTTATGTTTTCCCCTCGACTAATTGCCAGTTCATATTATCTGTCTCTTATGATATCCAGAGCTAGTTATGCTCACCCCACGTGATTTATAATTTTTCAGATTACGTGCTCGTTTTGACTCTCCACCGCGTTAGCGACTTTTAGATTTTCTCGATTCCACATTCTTGGTAGGAAGAGGGTTTATTTTCAGCCATAAAGAATCCTACAAAACTTGAAATTGGAGATGTGGATAATAACTTTTTGTATTGATGAACTTTGTTTTTGTTGTAGCATCTTTTGTGCTAAGAAGAAATTTTGTAATTCGTATTTTTTGTGTAAAATGAAATATTCGGTTTTATAGTTAAGTAATGGTTTGATGGTTCTATCACATTGCGGTTAAGTTTGTTGCTCTGTTCGTTTGTGCCTTGCGCTTTGGGCCGGTGTACCATTAGCGCGGCGTGTTACGGTCACCGTTTTTGAGGCGTGACACTATTGGTATACTAAAACGCAATTCCTAATGGCTTAATTTAGAGAAACAACATAGATATATGTCGGAATCCCGTACTCGCCTTATTACTACTCTAACGGCTTATTTCGAAGAAAAACAACATGGGTACATGCCGGAATCCCGTACTCACGTCATTCCTACATTTTTTTTTTGACAATTGGTCCTAAATCAAGGAAAAGCCATTGAAATATAACTAAAATTAATCTCGAATATCAGTTAGTTAGAAGTTAGAATAACATTCCCTATACAAACACACGAAATGTCCCAAAATTTGTTCTATTTCATTTACTCATTTCTTACCAAAATACAGATCATCTAACCAAATAATATAAGTGATTTGATCAGAAACAACATTTCAAATAAATTTTCCTAAATTTTCAGCACTTCTTTTTGAAAAGTAGTTATGCCAAGTTTTTGAAATCTTTATGTTGCAAACGAACTACTCACTCACGCAAAAATCTGTGGAATGAGGCTCAATCAAATATATCAATCATAGAGTATTGAAAGTCAAAATTCAGTATCATTGAGTACCCAATTGATGAATTCCCATCCATTGTACATCAAGTGACAATAATATGCACAAAATAACCTTTCCCAACACGAAAGAAAATAAACACCTTATAACTTCTCTCTTTTATTCCAATTGATGAATAAATCATCCAACCACTCACCCAATATGAAACACAAAGACATGTTCAAAAATAACAAAAATTACTCAAACCATGACCTAATTTTAAGCTAAGAATTAAAAATGAGTAAAAATGCTAAGAGTAATAAACCGTGCGATACATCTCGCCAATTAAGCTCCATAAAAATCACTATCCAATTTAATCCATCAACAAATGCAGAAATGGCATCAGTTTAGGGACCTTAGCCATGCTACTCTTATTTGGAAATAATCATGAACAAAGTTACACCAAGTATCTAGCAAGAAATTCCACAAAGATTCCATCCATAAAGCATCAAAATAATCACTTATCAACTTGGCGTTAGCTTAAGGCCATTAGCCAGTCTACAAAAAAAGAAAACTAAAATACTCCAAATCTTAAAGATTGACATATATCCAATAAAACAAAGGTAATCAAAAGTTACGGTGCTAATATCATGAGAATCAAAGAAATTGCTCATCATTCACAATTAACTTCAATTGCAATGGTTTTCGTTCTGTCACGCCCCAAAAACGGGACCGTAACACGCCGCGCTAATGGCACACATCTAGAAGCGCAAGGCACACACGAACAGAGCAACAAACTAAACCGCAATGTAATAGAACCATCAAACCATTTCTTAACTATAAAACCGAATATTTCATTTTTACACAAAAAATACGAATTACAAAATTCCTTCTTAGTACAAAAGATGCTACAACAAAAAAACAAAGTTCATCAATACAAAACCTATCTAATACACTACCCCTTTCCAAACAAAAGAGAAGTTTGGAAGATTATCCGCAGAGTCCTACTAGTAATGTGGAATCTGGAGATATGTAAATCTAAAAGCTGCTAACGCGGTGGAGAGTCAAAAATGAGCACCTAATCTGAAAAATTATAAATCACGTGGGGTGAGCATAACTAGCTCAGTGGATATCATAAAAGCTCTTCAAATGGGGCCAAGCATTTCGATAAAACAAAAACATAAATATAATAACATTTGTGAAAACCATAGTCATGAAGCAGTTTCTAAAATGTCTCATGCCATTTAAACATCAGGCATATCCAAAACATAGCCAAAAAGATCCATTCATTTCAAAACATAGCTAAAATGTCTCATGCCATTTAAACGTCAGGTATGTCCAAAACATAGCCAAAAAGATCCAATCATTTCAAAACATAGTATGCTAAAGCATAGCGAACAAATCCAAGTACAGTTTCAAATCCATAATATAATAAAATAGCATGAGTATCTTTTAGGCTCGAAGGTATGACCTACAGTACTAGCCAGATCTAGTAACCTACCACACCTACTAGTCTGACCTGGAGGTCAAGTTATCCGTTCTATAGCCCATGGATGACTATAGAACCGGTTCTCACCAAATCAAACATTTCCAAACACATCCAAAATTATATACCTAGGTCACCTATGAGCCAAAACAGTTATAAAATGCTTTCATATCAAAAGAGTTTGCAAACATATCAATTGATTAACATAAAATAGCTTGGTCCCGATTTCATATGTAATAATTCCAAAACTTGGTAAAAGTGCAGTTCCAAACATCATACTCATTCTAAAATCCATCCAAACATATTTCAAAAGTCGTTAAACAAAATACAAGTGGAAGAGGGTCTATGTTACCCACCTATCAAAGCAAAAACTGCACAATGATCACTGAACGCGATCGCCGGCGGTAGGTGGCGTGGTACCTAAAACAGATATAAGAGGACTCTTAGAAGAGATGTAGAAGTTAAAGAATGACTAGGGAAGCGAAAACGACGCGAAACGATAGAAAACGCGACACCAATAGCTCTTTGGTCAAAAATGACCTTTTCACAATTTCTGACCAACTTCGACAAGCTAAAACCCCAGTCAAAACACTTAGTTAACCCCTCAAATTCGTATTACAGCTAGATTAGGAGATAATAAGCTCAGTTTTCCAGAAAAACCGAAAAACTTCGCCTCTCCCTAGGCTATAAGTAGGCTATCCTCCCTGCCAACAAAAATCCAATTCCAAGGTATTCAAGGGACCTTGGTTACAACCCAACTCAAAACAACATAATCAACCAACCAACAAAATCCAATTCCAAGGTATTCAAGGGACCTTGGTTACAACCCAACTCAAAACAACATATTCAACCAACCAACAAAATCCATAAACGGAAAGATTCACCGGAGCAATAGCCGGGACTATATCAATAGCATTCCACAACAATGGAAAACACCTAAAACCATCAAAAGATCTTTAAAGACCCTTTAAACATAACCAATTATCCAAATTATCCTAGTTGCGCCAAACTGTATGTTTTATTTTCTCCGCTTACTTACAAAATGAAGGGAAATCAATTCCACTTGGTTTCAAGTCTCAATTCCTATCCAAACTAACCTTAAAACACTCCTAAAACATCATTATGTGCATAGACATAAGCATTCATAGCATAACACTCTAGGCCACATGTGGAAGACAAAACCCTAACTCATAATCTTAAAATTTGTAATCTAACCATGGAAAGTTGTTAAAAATCAACCCCAATCACTTCCCAACCTCCAAAACACTAAAAACAACCCATAACATACATAAATCAACACATATAAGGCTGCAAAGAGGGTTTTCTCAGCCATAAAGAATCCTACAAAACTTGAAATTAAAGCTTGGATCATAAAGCCCATAAGCCATAAATGCTAAAATACATAAAATCTTACCTTCCAAGTGATTCCTACTTGAAATCCAATATTATTTTCAAAAAGAGAGGATTCAGCTGCTGCTAGGAAGAAATTTTTAAGAAACAACCCCTGTTCTTATTAAATCACAAGCTCAATAAAGTTGACCCAAATAGTACCCAAGTTGACCAAATAGTCTCCAAGTTGACTAATTAACCCAAAAACTAATTTTTTACTACTAAATTAACATTATCTTTATGTTTCCTTTTTTTTATCGCAAATGCACTAATTACACTTAGTCCAACTTTTGACCCGTTTACCCGCCGGTACCGAAATCGCGTAAACCGAAAAATTTGCCGAATTGAAAAACGAATAAGTTGAAGTACTTAATGACTAAAAATAATATGAAAAACATTTTAAACCAGTTAAAAATCAAAGAACAAGGCTAGTAAAATACTGGGTTTCACATGTTCGCTCGAGAACTAAGGTTCTACCTACTAGCCCCCCTCAAAAGGTTGTTCTGAGTCCCCTTCACAAGGTTGTTCCGAGCCCCCTTCTCCACTAGTCCCTTCTCCGGCTTTTCTCTTTCTAGAACCTACCCTTCTTCCCCTCATTCTTGCCCTCTTATCGGTAGTACAATAAACTCCTCGAGTCATTTTTAATCAGCAGCAAATCAATCAACAATTCAGATATTCACCCTCAAATTAAGAATCACAGCCAACAAAAACAAAATCACAAATTTCCAATAAACTTCAAAATAATTCACCCCAATTCAAATTAATTCAAATATCAATCTAATAATTCAAAATTTTGAACAATTCAATATCAAAAATTTTCCCTTGAAGAAATTCTAACAAATTTTTGCCCAAAAATCACAAATTGGCTAACAACAATTCCACTTCACATTCATCGACAAAAACCCAATAATATTTTCAAGATATTGACAATTGAAACTAAAAATCCAAGGAAAGATGTTGCCTGTTTATGGATTGAAATTTCCCAAAAAATTCTTGTTTGTCGATTCTCTTTGCAAAACCAATTTCTCGGAGAAATATCCTATGAGATGCTTGCTTTGATGTTTCTATAGTTAGGAGAAATGATATGAGTGGTGATTGTGGAGTTTATAATGATTTTTGATTGAAGAGTATGGAGGAATTTTGAGGGAATGGGGAAGGGTTTTTAGTTATGGAGAAGAAAATAGAAGAGATTTGTGAGAAAAGAAGAAAAAGTCAGATTTTAAAAACGTATCTGAAAATCAAGTCCACGATCTCGATTTCGAGATCGCGATCTGGCCTGATCTCACGATCCTGTTCTCGAGTCTGGTATCGTGATCTCGATTAAGTTGAGATCGTGATCTTAGAATCGAGATCGCGATATCGACTTGGTGCTAAATTTGCCTTTGTAGAAGTTTGGACTGGAGATCACGAGCTCTACTAAATTACAATTATGCCCTCTAGAAGTTTGAACTTGAGATCGCGAGCTCAACCAAATTCCTGTAAAGTGTAATTTTTGCACTTGGCCAAGATTGCTCAATTCTTCATCACTTTCTCCTTCAGCAAGGACAACCTACAAACACAAAATTAACAAGTTAGGATGACAATTTTCACTCATTCTTTTGCACCATTCATTCAACAAAATAAAACTTAGATTTTTAACTAAAACTCTAACCTAATTAAACTACTAACTTACTCAAAATTAAACTAATGAAAAATCATACCAAAAAGAACACAATAATAATTAAATCAAAGACTTGGGTTGCCTCCCAAGAAGCGCTCTTTTATAGACATTAGCTTGACTATGGCACGGCTTCATTCTTGCACAAGTTGGACGATCTCTCATCCACTTTCAATGATTCGTCCAAGGTAGGGTTTGAGCCAATGACCATTAACCTTGAAAGCTCTCTCTTTCCCTTTATTTCCACCGCTCCATGACCAAAAGTTTGAACCCCTTGAAAGAGATCACTCCACCTTGACTTGAGTTTTATACACATCTAATGTGTATAAGAGACAGCCTATACAAACCACTTTGAAGAACCTTGAAAGCTGTACTTTGAGCTCCATGGTGCCCTAAACCAAAGATGAATGACAATGTCTCAACACATTTGTAACTTCACATTTCGAGACACATCTCCCAAGGACTTGATCGTTGCACCTTCGGAACAAATATGGCTTTTCCCAAAAGTGAAAAAATGCTTAAGTTCCACAAAGAATTTCCTTTTCTCATTGACATTTAGCATCTTTGGTACTATCCTTGTCACAAGATAATTCACAATGTCCGTATACCATGGACTCACTTCCTTCACCCCAAATAATTTTTCAATTGATAATTCTTCATTGATGGCTCTTTCTTCATGATTGACAAGTCTAGAGGCTTAAATCCTCGACAAATGATCGGCTACCATGTTTTCCACACGCTTCTTATTCACTACCTCCCAATCAAATTCCTGCAATGAAAGTATCCATCTCAATAAATGTGGCCTGGCATCTTTTTCAAAAAACAAATACTTTAAAGCAGAGTGATCGGTATGAACAATTATCTTTGATATAATCAACTATGATCTAAACTTATAAAGTGCAAAAACTATAGCAAGTAGTTCCTTCTCCGTTGTAGAGTAATTAAGTTGTGCATCATTTAGGCTCCTACTTGTACAGTAAATGATATGCAACATCTTATTCATCTTTTGACAAAAAACTGACACCTATTGCATAGTCAGTAGCATCACACATAAGCTCAAATGGAAGAGACAAATTTGGTGCTACAATGACCGGTGCAATCACAAAAGAAAGTTTTAACTCATTGAATGCTTTCAAACAAGACTCATCAAAATGAAAAGGACAATCTTTTTGAAGTAATATGCACAAAGGTCTACCGATATGTGAAAAAATCCTAATGAATCTTCTATGAAAGCTCGCACGTGATAAGAAACTTCTTTCACTTGAACATTGATTGGAGGAGGCAACTTTTCAATCACCTCCACCATTGCCCTATCAACTTCTATCCCTTTTGATGAAACTTTGTGACCCATCCTTCTATTACCATGAAATGACACTTTTCCCAAATTGGAACCCAATTAGTTTCTACACACCTTTTCAGCACATTGGACAAATTTGCAAGACAATCGTCAAATGAGACCCCAAATATATAGAAATCATGCATGAAGATCTCTATACTCTTCTCAACCATGTCATGAAACGACGACAAACATACAATGTTGAAATGTGCTTGGAGGATTACAAAGCGCAAAGGGCATTCTCCTATATGCGAAGGTACCAAATGGGCATGTAAAAGTTGTTGTCTTGATCTTCCGGACAAATGACAATTAGAAGATAACCGGAATAACCACCAAGGAAACAATAATATGCAAATCCGGTTAACCTCTCAAGCATTTGATCAATAAAAGGTAAAGGGAAATGATCCTTTCGGGTGGCTTCATTCAACTTTCGAAAATCAATGCACATTCGCCAACCCATGACCAATCTAGAAGGGAGAAGCTCATTGGTTTCACTTATGATTACAGTAACACCACCCTTATTTGGAATGACTTGAGTAGGACTAACCTACTTACTAGCACTAATTGGGTAAATAATACCAGCTTTCAAAAGTTTGAGAACCTCGTTCCTTACAACCTCTTTCCTTACAACCTCTTTTATAATAGGATTCAATCTCCTTTGAGGTTGCCTTACCGGTTTATTTCTATCAATTCAATAAGATTTTATGCATGCATAAGGAAGGGTTAATTCCCTTAATATCATCAATGGACCAAGCAATGGCATCTTTATGCATTTTAAGGACCAAAATCAATCTTTCAAGTTGCTCACTTGTCAACGATGCATTCACAATCACCGAGTATGTCTCACTTTCACCAAGATATGCATACTGAGGTGAGTAGGAAGAGGTTTTAGTTCCAACTTGGGGAGGTTCATTGGTCAGAGTCCCCCTTTTACCTTTTTCTTGATTCTTCTCATCCTGCTTTTGCAATAAGGTCTCATCCTCCAGATGATTTACATTCCTCATCCTTTCTTCATCATCTTGATGGAGAGCATTTGACTCCAAAACCTCTTCCTGCAATGAGAAATTCTCCATTGCATTCCTACAACAATCATCAATTAAGTCATCTACCACATTTATATTCATGACATCTTCAAAAATTGAAGGAAGCTTATTGAAAGTGACAATTTTATCATTTATTCAGAATTTCAACTTTCCTTCTTGAACGTCAATAAGTGCACGGCCGATAGCAAGGCAGGATCTCCCAAGAATGATTGGCATCTCTTAATCCTCTTCCGTTTCAAGTACAATGAAATTGGCCGGAAGGTAGAGTTTGTCAATTTTCACAATCACATCTTCAATGATCCCTTTTGGAAACTTTATGCTCCGGTCTGGAAGTTGAAATGAGATACTTATTGGCTTCAATTGTCCTCTATTTAACTTATTGAATACCGTAAAAGGCATGAGATTTATTGAAGCTCCCAAATCACACAATGCTTTCCCAAATTGTAAACCCCCAATCTCACTAGGTATAGAAAATGAACCGAGGTTCAGCTTTGGTGGCAACCTTTTTGTAAGAACAGCTCTACAATTCTTTGTTAAGCATAAGATTTCATCCCCATGCAATTTCTTTTTGAAGTGAGGACCTATTTCATGAATTTACCATAGGCGAGCATGTTCTCAAGTGCCTCCAAGCCCTTTGAATTTGTTCAAGGAAACTTCTTGACCTTCTACACTTTTTTTTTCATCCTTTAGCCTTTGAGCAAAAGGCACATTAACATGTTTCGGTTCATCATGCTTCGGATCTTTGCCTTCATTGCTTATTGAGTTGGGCTTAATAGACTCATTCATCATTTTGTCTTGCCCCATTTGAAGACTCTCTTTTTTCTTTTAGGAAATTCTCAACTCCTTCTTTTTATTCACTTTTAAACAAATTTTTCCTAACCCTGTCTTCCAACTCTTTACCACTCCTAAGGGTGATTGCCTTGCATTGCTCCTTGGGGTTTGGAATGGTATCACTAGGAAGCACCCCTAAAGGCCTCTCATTATTCAATCTCGCCAATTGGCCTAATTGAATTTCCAAATTCCTTGTGGATTCCTTTAAGTTCTCATAATCTCTCTTGTGTTCCTATTTTTCCTATCCAACTCGCTTCTCAAGAACTCGGCTTCTCTTTTCCAACTATCTTCTCCCACATTCTCTCTTGAGGTGGTCATGATATCATAGGTTGGGAGGAATTTGCATACTGAAAATGAGGCCTTGGTGGTTGGTTTTGAAATGAAGAATTAGCAAAAGATTGATATGAGTTGGGTTTGAAGTTTCTTTGATGTGGTGATTTATAAGGTCTAGGTGAGGAACTTGAGGCTGGAGTGTGTTGGAAATTTTGAGGAGGGGGGATTTGGTTGGTAAGGAGGATTGGATTGATTGTTGGTGTTGTTCCATGAAAAATTAGAATGATTCTTCCAAGAAGGATTATATGTGTTCTTATAAGCTCCGGATGTGTTCCTTGGAAATGATGTTTAATTAGGCACATAATTGAGTTGTTCATTTGACCCATAAGGCATCTCACATTGTCCATTAGCATGACTGCCTCCAAAAAAATCACATACCATGCTTGGTTGGGTTGGAGAAGAAGACATGGCATTTACACTACTTGGTTTCCCTAAGTTCTCCAACGCCTTTGCAATGTTATTCATCACACTCTTGAGCATACTTTGTTGTGCCATGCACAAAGAGCATCTTGCATGTTCAAATTCAACACTCCACTATTGGCATTGGTTTGATTAGCTTAGTGTTGAGTCACCGGTGAGGTCATCGGTCCATGATAATAGTGATTGTATGCCATCCTATTAAGCAACCCTTGTGCTTCCTCCGGAGTCTTGTATGAAATGGATCCATCGGTGGAGGCATCCACTTTGGATTTGGTCTTAAGTCAAACCATTATAGAAAGTTTGGATTTGAAGGCACAAAGGAGTCGCGTGATGAGGACATTACCTTAGCAACTCCTTGAACCACTCCCAAGCTTCTCCAAAGCTTTCACCAACGTCTTTCTTAAAGGATGTGATTTCATTTCTCAATTTGGCAGTTCTTGCAGGTGGAAAGTACTTTTCCAATAACTCTTGAACAAGTTGATTCCAAGTAGTAAATGTTCCTTAGGCGTTGGATTATAACCATGACTTTGACCTATCCCGAAGAGAGAACGGAAACATCCTCATTCGCACACAATCTTGGAATATACTCCATTGAATTTGAACGTGTCCAAAACTTCTTCAACATTCATGATGTATGTATAGGGATCTTCATTGGGACTACCCTCGAACATAGCATGAGCTTGGAGCATTTCATATTAGGGCCAGCTTAATTTCAAAGTTGTTAGCTTGCACGAGCATCTGTGCAATACTAGAGTTTGCTCGATCAAAATTCGGCAAGGCATATTTCCTTAATGGTGTTCCATTCCCATTCATGCCATCTCTATTCCCGTAACCACCACCTATCCCATTGTTTCCAACAACCTCTTCTTCTTCGTTTTCCATGTTCAAATTCCTTTGATGACCATTAGCATTTGCCATTTCAATCCTTTCTGGTTCTTGTTGTACTCTTCTAAATCTTTGGATTTCCCTTAGATCTCTTTTCCTTTCCTTGTCTAAGCAAATGAATGGCCCTTGATCACCTCGTACCATGCACGGCAACACAACCAAGGCAAATAGTCAATTGAATTCTACAAGATATCCAACAAACATAAAAATACACAAAATTAACGACTAAATTAAACTAAAATGCTTAATATACACGACCCGTATAGCACTTGATATTGCCAAAAACCAAGGACAATCCCCGGCAACAGTGCCCAAAACTTGTCTAGTCCGTACGTAGATATCAATTTAATGCAAACAAGTAATTATAAACCGCACAAAATCACTACACTCCACCTCACTTCCGCAAGTATACGGAGTTGGTAGAAGAATAGGATGAGTGGGTATCATTCCTACAAGGATTGTTGGAAGGCAGTTACCAAGTTTTACGAGTATTTGTAGAGTTAAGCAAGATCAAACAATGGATGGTGAAACTACTCTACTCAAAATCATAATTCAATGCAAGCAATTAAAACCTAATTTTAAGCTAGATTATCTACTAAAGAAAGTAAGTGAACTAAATAATTACGAAATTGGGAAACTACTTAGTCTATTCTAGTAAAAGCATGTAAAGAAAGAACTTAATTCTAATCTAAACTAATTAGGAAATAGAACTAAAATTAAAGAGCAAGTAAATTAACCCAATAAAAACACTATAACAAGACATTGCAAAGCTAGAAATTACCAATTCTAAACTACAAATTGAAAGGGTTAAACTTAAAATCAAAATATTTTTTTGGATTGTTGGTAAAAATAAAGAAAGCCCACTAATTATTAACATGAAATTAAAGCAAGGAATTAAGGATTTTTAACTAGAAAGCAAGAATTAAGCAAGAACCCTAATTTGTCTATGAAAACCTAGATTGCAAGCAAAGAGATTTCTACTAATTTAAACTAGAAAGCAAGTAAAAATTATATCTACATGAAGCTAATGAGAAGTCCACTACAACTATCTAATCAAAATTTAATCTTGCTACGAAATGAAAACTAGATCTCAAAGACAATTAAAGAGAAATTTTCATTAAAGAAAAGACTTGAGGTTCAAGCTATCTTAATCTGTCCTAACAACTTCCAAATTCTAATCATACTTACTATTACAATTTTTAAAAGAAGATTAAATATTATAAGGCAAAATAAAAAATTGGTTCTTGGACTATTAAAAATTTTCCCCTATTACTTTACCATTAGCGAGTCAAGATCGAGATCTGGGAGTCGAGATCACAATCTCGACTCGTTAATCTTTAAGTGATTTTTTGGGTCCAGATAGCGATATGGAGAATCCAAATCGCGATCTGGACTCTCTTCCCAGCAACCCCTCTTTATTCTGATAATTATGAACAACTCAATTCCAAGCCTAATTAAATTCAATTCCAACCTCTAAATTTGAGATGCACAAAATTAACATAATTAAGCCATGTCTAATTATAGCTAAATTTTTAATAAAAACTTAATGTATTTAACAAGAACAAAAATATAAATGCATATGAAAGAAATTAACTTAAACCTAAAATTAATTACTCAAAATTGGGGATTTATACTATCAAAATGCTACAATTTAGAGTTGAATAACTCTAGTATACTAGAGTTATCACAGCTCTTTAATTTTTAGCCAACAAACACAAAACAGATTGTAGTTGCTTAAAGTGAATTGAAGGTTCAAAATTGTTCCTAGTCCAATATTTCAGCTTATTAGGTAATCTATTTGTAAGGTAAAAATCATTAATTTGAGCTAGGCTTACTAGCTGGTGGTCTGAGTTGCTTGTTTCTTGCATATTCCTAAGGTTTATATTTCGAAGATTGTTATATATTTTGAAGTCATTTTTCTAAAAATGGAGTTTTGCCGTATAATTTTCGGAGAAAATCCAAATATTTCTAGCTCACATTGAACTCTCTTATACACCCGTATCTTGTGTATTGGTATTGGTGTTTAAATTTATTTATTTGATTGTGAATGCCTTTATAATTGACTTGAATGCTATAACTAGTTGTACAACAATTGATCGATTGTTGAGTCACTTTTATTGTAAAATATTATTGGAAACTTTCAATAAAATGTTTTTCATAATTTAAAACTTCTCTGAGCATTAGTCCACATATGTTCTTTTATATTTGTTTTCCTTAGGTGAGAAGGATTAAGAGCTTATTAAGGACCGGTGTGTGAAGGGGCTTCTATAGTATTCATAGTTTCTAGATTGTAGTTTTGTCCTGGCTTCTGATATAGTTTGTATTATGGATTTGGTCCTTATAAATTGTAATTTACACCGAGATTTATTGGAGGTAAATTCTATTTTTTCATTAGTGTATTATTTGATTATTTGAGAGTATTTTTGAATTTTAATTTTATAAAAGTATTTTAGCCCTAGTGAGTGCTACGGGGTGTTCGAATGGGTCACTAGAGTGGGAATCTGAACAAGGCATCACATTAAGGCATGACATGCACAAATTTTATTTATATGCATATAATAATTTTTTTTTATTATTTGTCTTGTTTATTTTGTTATTTTTAGTATCAATAGATAATCAAAAACTCTATGTAAAAATTAGATATATGTGGTTAGTTTTAGAAAGCATATTTAACTGACAATTAAGTGACATTTATATACATGTCGAAAACTAGAGTATATAGTTAATCAACTATAAAAAGTTTGTGTTAGTAGTGTCATGAAATCCAAATTGGGAGAAAATAAAAGAAAAACAAGAGAATGAAAAGAAATAAAAGGGAAAAAGAAGAGAAAAAATGAAAGGTAAAAATAGTAAAAATAACAGAGATAATTTTGTGCTCTGGTAAATAATTGATTAGGTAATTCAATCACAAAAAAGTAATAAATAAGCCTTAATAAACCTAATCAACACTTTCACACGCTCGCACGGATACGAGGTAAGTTAGTAGATTCGGTGAATAAGGGTTGTTCCCACGAGGACTGTGGAACAATTACTAAGGTTCACAAACCTTTTCATTAGTTAGACAAATTAATTAAAAGATTATGTTTTCCAACTACTAAATTAATTCTGACCACTAAGATAATAAGAACAATAAATGAATCAAATTAAAACTAAAGAAAGCGATTAACTTTAACGAAAACAAACTTTAACTAATAAACTAGGAGAGTAAATGCAATAAGATGAAATTTAAAACCACGACATTGCAATAAAGAACTGGAATTGAATTGAATATGAATAAAGAAAGAAAATTCAGTAATTGTAGCCAAAACAAAAGTTGATGAAGCTTGAAATCTTGACAAGAAAATGAAACCCTAATCTAATTACTCTAATGATCTAACCTTAACTAATGATTTCTCTCTAACTAATGATGATTCTCTTAACTCCTCTCTATAGTGGGGTATTTATAAGGATATTAGGGTGAAACCTCTTTTCTAATGATAGAAATGTGAAAACCCTCGAAAAGAGTCCAACTAGATGAAAATAGTTGCGAAAATAACAATTTACACTGAAGCTCACTGCAACATACTCACATGTGCACAAAACCTTGAGAATGTGCACAAAACAGGGCTTCTGAAATTTCCTCTCTAGAGTTTACGCACATGCGGAAGGAATTTCTCGCGCATGTGTGCGAATTCTAGTGCACCTGCTTCACTTTTCGCCTCAATTTTGACCTTGATGCTGATGCAACTTTAGAAAACTGAAAAAATGAAAGTTGTAAACAGCACTCTCTCTTATTTTCCAAAGCATCTTGATTCAACTCAATCAGAGTTTGGACAAGAATGTTATGCTCAAACTACCTTAAACACAGTCTAGATGTCACTAAGAGCCGGTCTATGTTTTTCATCCTTGTGATTTTTCTCCATCCTTTTGATCTTTTTTTACTCCTTTTTCATTCCAAACCTGCACAAACTAAAAATAAATCTATTAAGCTCATAATTAACTCAAATATTGCTGGCATCACATAAAAACACGGTAAATAATACATAAAATATATGACACTTATGAGTTTATAATTTTGTCCCAAAACAAGAAAGAGCGGTTATGCGAAAAGTTTTCAACAAGATTTAAAGTAGAACTTTTACCTTCCAACATGTTTTTAAAGAGTGAAATTATATGGCTAATGAGTGTAATCCATCATTGTCATTCAAATGTAAAACAAACCCACAATCCCTTCTAAGGTTAGGGGTTTGATGAGGCTTGGAATTTTCGGTTATGTTTACCTTCGCATAAATTAAAAAAAACTGAATGAAAAAGTTGCTTTGTGAAACCCAGTATTTTAATAGCCTTGTTCTTTGATTTTAACTGGTTTAAAATGTTTTTCATATTATTTTTAGTCATAAAGTACTTCAACTTATTCGTTTTTCAATTCGGCAAATTTTTCGATTTACGCGATTTCGGTACCGGCGGGTAAACGGGTCAAAAGTTGGACTAAGTGTAATTAGTGCATTGTGGTGTGTGAGTGTTGTTTGATGGCTGATTTATAATGTGATTAATTTAGTAGCAAAAAAATTAGTTTTTGGGTCAAATAGTCAACTTGGAGACTATTTGGTCAACTTGGGTACTATTTGGGTCAACTTTGGAAGCTTTTTAAGTCTTCTTCTTGTTGTTTCTTCCTCATTTCTTCCTAGCAGCAGCCGAACTCCTCTTCCTCCATTTTCCCCAAAAATTTTCTTGGATTTCAAGTAGAAATCACTTGGAAGGTAAGATTTTTGTATTTTAGCACTTTTTGGCTTATGGGCTTTATGATCCAAGCTTTAATTTCAAGTTTTGTAGGATTCTTTATGGCTGAGAAAACCCTCTTTGCAGCCTTATATGTGTTGATTTAAGTATGTTATGGGTTGTTTTTAGTGTTTTGGAGGTTGGGAAGTGATTGGGGTTGATTTTTAACAACTTTCCATGGTTAGATTACAAATTTTAAGATTATGAGTTGGGGTTTTGTCTTCCATATGTGACCTAGAGTGTAATGCTATGAATGCTTATGTCTATACACATTCATAATGATGTTTTAAGAGTGTTTTAAGGTTAGTTTGGATAGGAATTGAGACTTGAAACCAAGTGGAATTGATTTCCCTTCATTTTGTAAGTAAGCGGAAGTTTGGCGCAACTAGGATAATTTGGATAATTGGTTATGTTTGAAGGATCTTTAATGATCTTTTGATGATTTTAAGTGTTTCCTTGGTAGTGGGTTGGATAGGAAGCATGTTTGAATCATGCGTGTGGCTAATCGGTAAAAATTTCAGTTTGGTAGTAAAGAGGAATTCCACCCATAGGTTGTTGCTCTAATGTTGTAATAGAGTTAATTGTAGTGGTTATGGGGTATGGATTGTTGTGGAATGCTATTGATATAGTCCCGGCTATATAACATAATCGATAACCGTTTATGGATTTTGTTGGTTGGTTGAATATGTTGTTTTGAGTTGGGTTGTAACCAAGGTCCCTTGAATACCTTGGAATTGGATTTTGTTGGTTGGTTGAATATGTTGTTTTGAGTTGGGTTGTAACCAAGGTCCCTTGAATACCTTGGAATTGGATTTTGTTGGCAGGGGGGATAGCCTGCTTATAGCCTAGGGAGGCGAAGTTTTTCGGTTTTTCTGGAAAACGAGCTTATTATCTCCTAATCTAGCTGTAATACGAATTTGAGGGGTTAACTAAGTGTTTTGACTGGGGTTTTAGCTTGTCGAAATTGGTCAGAAATTGTGAAAAGGTAGCAAAAAACACCAAACACCACAATGCACCTCGTCTCTTATACACATCTACCTACAGTTAGTACTCTGTAGTCATATACACAACTAGACATCTCTTCTAAGAGTCCTCTTATATCTGTTTTAGGTACCACGCCACCTACGCGATTGCCGGCAATAGGTGGCGTGATCATTTGTGCAGTTTTTGCTTTAATAGGTGGGTAACATAGACCCTGTCTACTTGTATACACATCTATGACTGTCGAATAATGTTTGGATGGATTTTAGAATGAGTATGATGTTTGGAACTGCACTTTTACCAAGTTTATTACAACTATTACATATGAAATCGGGACCAAGCTATTTTATGTTAATCAATTGATATGTTTGCAAACTCTTTTGATATGAAAGCATTTTATAACTGTTTTGGCTCATAGGTGACCTAGGTATATAATTTTGGATGTGTTTGGAAATGTTTGATTTGTGGAGAACCGGTTCTATAGTCATCCATGGGACGCCATGGTGATCGCTATGATTATTATGAACTATTTGATCAGGGGTCTTTATCCCATCATGACCTGTGGTTACGACACGTATGTGTGTATATTTATGTTTTTGACCTAGGTACTATAATGCTTGGATGTGTTTGAAGATGCTTGATATGATATCCATAAGCTAGTTATGCTCACCCCACGTGATTTATAATTTTTCAGATTAGGTGCTCTCAACATATCCTCCAATGTCTGAATTTTAAATGGCATGAGACATTTTAGAAACGCTTCATGACTATGGTTTTCGCAAATGTTATTATCTTTATGTTTTCTTTTATCGAAATGCTTGGCCCCATTTGAAGAGCTTTTATGATATCCACCGAGCTAGTTATGCTCACCCCACGTGATTTATAATTTTTCAGATTAGGTGCTCGTTTTGACTCTCCATCGCGTTAGCGACTTTTAGATTTTCTCCAGATTCCACATTACTGGTAGGACTCTGCGGATAATCTTCCAAGCTTCTCTTTACAAAACCTAGGGGTAGTGTATTTGATAGGTTTTGTATTGATGAACTTTGTTTTTGTTGTAGCATCTTTTGTACTAAGAAGAAATTTTGTAATTCGTATTTTTTGTGTAAAATGAAATATTCGGTTTTATAGTTAAGTAATGGTTTGATGGTTCTATTACATTGCGGTTAAGTTTGTTGCTCTGTTCGTTTGTGCCTTGCGCTTTGGGCCGGTGTACCATTAGCGCGGCGTGTTCACGGTCCCGTTTTTGAGGCGTGACAAGCTTTGTTTAACAGAAAATATTCTTTTTCTTTTTTTGGGTATATCCTACTTTGCTTTGGATTCCCCAGTTCATGCCATGCATATTGGGATTTCTAGCAAAGTTATGAATTCATGTAAATGACATTTTTCATTTTTCTAGGGATTAGAATAAATAACTAATTTATACTGGTTAAAAATTCTTAACATTTGAAACTTGGTATGTATAGCTCCTCTTACAGATAAAACTATATAACAAAGCTACATGGCGAGATGTTAATGCAATAGAATAAGTGTTTTTTTTTTGGGTGAGTAATCCAATATAACACCTAAGGAGCCTAGAAGTTTTCTATTAAATTTTAATTTTAGTTTAATAGGTAATTTTTTCTAATATGGAAAGAAATAAATTAAAAATTCTAAAGGTACATATTATATTTATTGTGATTAATGCGAGATACCATCTTACTTACCTAGATTCAATCCTCCAGCTTTGTTATATAGTTATAAGATTATCTGTAACAAACAA
Organism: Cinchona pubescens; assembly: GCA_025175665.1. Classification (NCBI taxonomy): domain Eukaryota; kingdom Viridiplantae; phylum Streptophyta; class Magnoliopsida; order Gentianales; family Rubiaceae; genus Cinchona; species Cinchona pubescens. Next base: position 1,858,612 of record JANKKI010000356.1, read on the forward strand.
TATATTTCAAAATTCTAATAGTTGGTATTATATACATGAACAAAAATTCATATTCTCTTATATAAAATATTGGAGAAAAATATAAAACATTTAACTAAGGCTTTTTAATAAGGTAACAAACATGTACCATATTGCCAAAATATTATACATGCTTTAAGTAATGAGCAAATTCTAAAAGAAAGAACAAATGTTGGTCCGATGGATATTTGAGTGTACAATTCCTCCATTGGAAGTTTAAAGCTTATTATTATTGAACTAGAAATGGTTACAGGGGAAAAAAAGGGTTAAAGGGTAAGATATTTAGTGTCTTGAAAGAATTTGTAAAGAAAGGGATAAATAAAATTCTTTTATAGAGCTAAACCATTTTACAATTGTAATATGAAAATGTTTCCTTGAATGTGAAGGGTAATTCTACACCCCATGTCTCTTATACACATCTAGAGTGTATAAGAGACAGATCTTATAGAAGCACATCTAGATCTCAACTGCATAAGAGACAGTTTGTACAGAAGAACCCAAGTTGATGTTGTGAATTAGTTTTTGTTTTTCTTTTTTGATAATCTTGTTTCGTAGGACTGAAATTTTTTTTGTTGACATAAAAAAGCTTGTGTTTAATCTTCTTAAGATAATCAATACAAGGTAGCATAGGAAAAATGTAAGCCGTTTTATGATGTTGGACAAAATAATGAATGCATGGTCAAGGTAAAATCCACATTTTTTATTTTTATGATTTCTCAATTTACATATTAGTTTAGATTAAGGTTTGTCAAGTAATTCTTTGGAGATCTTGCATTTCTGTAATGAACCATATAATTCTTTTGTAAACGGAGTGCAAATGAGTCTAGTCAAACTCAAATATTCTCTACTTGAATTCAGCTTGACTAAAATTTAAGCAATTCAATGTCGAGCTCAAGCTTCTAAAGTTTATCTTGAACTTGATAGTGTTGTAACATAATAAATCTCGATGTGTTCAAACTCGATCAGAGTCTAACTCAAATGACTCAAGTATGAACTTACTTGAATTTGAGCAGAGCTTACTCGATCAATATAAATCTAGTTTGAGTATTTAAACTAGTTCGATATATGTATTTAAACACATACGAAGCTCCATTAAGCTTCATGTTGTAGTCATAGGTGTACACAATGAACTTCTTGCATGTATCAGGATGTGATCATTTGTTTGCACGTAACCAAAGTGTTGAAACGAGAAGTTCTTTCATAAGAAAAGTAGGAATATAATAGATTGTTATCTCAAAGACATGTTTATTCCCAACTTTTATCCCTTAAATTCTCTTCTCTAAATTTTAGACACTCTCAAATAAAAGTTAAAACTCATACAAAAGAATTGTAAGTTGATTATATTTACACATTTAGATTGTCAAAGTTAGACTCATGCTACTGCTTCTCTTTCCCATAACTGTAATATAAATTAAGAATCAAAATTAATGTCTTGAATTTTCCAATTGTTCATTAATGAGTTCATTAGGCATATTAAAGATGAGATACAATCGTGTTTGTAATTGGCTGATTATGTTGTTTTGGTAGATGTGAAAAAATGAGTTAATACTAAACTTGAGTGTTGGAGAGAAACATTATTGTCAAATGGATTTTCAGTTAGCTGGTCAAATATAAAATATATGGAATTTAAGATTTATCCACAATTAGAAATAATCAATACAGACACCTGTCTCTTATACACTTTAAGGATCAAAGTTTTCAGATGTATCAAATTTTAGTAACAAATTTTCATTTTATAGAATTAAATTACACAACCTATGAATATTTTATCCTTTAGAATCTAACTTTCAATTATAGAGTTATTTACTTTTAAAGTTATTAGATAAAAATTTTTGTGATTGAATTGAAATCAATTGAAGCTTTTGCGGACTAATTACTAATTAGAAAGCTTTCTCTAAATTTTTTTTTTCGGTTCTTAAAGCCATTGAGAAAAATGTTGGCCTCATTTTCACAAAACGACAAATCCAACTTCTTCTTCCCTAATCCCTCTAGATTACATTTCCTTCTCCAAACACACAACTGATAACTCTAAATCTAGAGTTATTTTTATGTCTCTTTTGTTATAAGTTTTAGTGTATTTCCCATTAGTCATGTTTTAGGCTACTTAAGTTATATTCAGGATGTTCACAATAGTTACACATTTAGATTTGTTTTTATAGCTAAATGTGTGTTTTTGTTGGTATAGTTGTCTATTTTTGTTGTTTATGTTTTGTGCAAGTGAACTAAGGGGAAAATGGTCAATTGGCCACTATGCAAGGGGCTAAAAATGAAAGAACAAGAAGATGAAGCAATCCTAGAAAAAAACCAGCCACTGACTGTAGTTGGACCAAGACTAATCATCCGCAATTAGCGTCTGAAGCATAGCCATATTCACTGAATGCCACTGATTCCAATTATTTACTCACTGTTAGTGGCTGACCCACATACAGTGCCTTGACAGCAGCAAATTAACTGCTGATTGTAGTTGATTTGATTTGGGCTAGGCCTTTTAAACGTCTATTTTGTATCAATACTAGATTTATGTAACGCTCAGAGGGCAATTCTCATACTGTCCTTTTAAGTTTTTGTCTAGGGTTTTAAACTACTTTTAGGGTTTTTTTAATTCATCAATCCTTTAGATTAATTTCTCAACTTGTGGATCATTCAAGGCATTTAATTTAAGTACTTTTGTAAAAATTTCAATTCTGGTAACTTGTCTTTTATTTATTTATTTTCAATTGCACTTTTTATCTTTATTTGTCAATTTAATATATCTTCAATCAATTCAATTAATTTGTTTTTGTTTTCGCACATCATGAATTGCTAAATTATTTAAGGTTTGGGTACGGGTGATGTAATTGTTCATGGGCAAATTTAAATAAGGGTTTATCGTTAAATTATATGAATAGGCTCATACTTAACATAAACAAACATTGCATAAGTTTTAGTGTAGTGTTTTAGGCTAGTTAAGTTATGTTTAGGATGTTCATAGTAGTTGTGTTGTTTTAAGTTGTTTTTATAGACTGTTAAATTTGTCTTTTTTGTTGGTTAGTTGTCTATTTTTGTTGTTTTATGTTTTGTGCAGGTGAACTAAGAGGAAAATGGTCAATTATATGCAGTCATTAGCTAAAAATGGAAGAACAAGAAGATCAAGTAATCTTGGAAACGAGCAAGCTGCTGACTGCGTCTGGTCCAAGACTAATAAGCCTCTGTCAGGGGCTGAAACAGAATCATGTCTTCTTATTGCTACTGATTCTAGATATTTACTTGCTATCAGCGATTGACCTACTAACTGCACCTGGACAGCAACAAATCAACCGCTAACTATGCTTGATCTGGTTTTGGCCTGGACCTTTTCAACATTTTTTTTATAAATAGGTCTATTTATGTAACATCAAGGGCGTAATTCCCAAACTTTCTTTTTCAACTTTTGTCTAGGGTTTTATACTGCTTTTTAGTTATTTAATTATTCAATCCCTTAGATTAATTTCTCAACTTGTGGATCATTCAAGCATCTAATTTAAATAGTTTTTCAATGTTAATTTCAATTCTGGTAACTTGTCTTTTATTTATTTATTTTTAATTGCAACTTTAATCTTTATTTGTCAATTTCATATTTTTACAATCAATTCAATTAATTTGTTTTTATTTTTGTACATCATGAATTACCAAACTAACTAGGGTTCAGGTGTGGGTGACACAATTATTCATGGGTAAATCTAATGAAGGATTAATCATTAAATTATATTAATAGGTTAATAATTAACATAAATAGACAATTTTAGAGGTTTATCACTTATGGTGTTGATTTGGTTGGCCGAGCGAATAAGGCTTTTGAAATTCAGTCATAGACCAGTATTAAATTATTAGGCTAATTATTCTATCTCAAGATTTGAGTAAATTAAGATAATTGCTAGCCTAGCATTTGACCCATTTTTATCCATTGCTACAACCTTCAATTTCAGCTCGATGTTGCGACATCAAGGCAGGTCCAGCAAATGTACTGATAGTATTTTTGTAAATTTTGGCTACCAAATTCTATTGGAGATATTAGCTTGTGTAATACTACAATTATATAGATGCTTTTAGTATTTGTTAGTACACACACTATAGTAGAATAGTTACTAGATTTTCACAGTTAGTATTGTTGTTAGTTTAGTCTAAACTTCAAGTCTTTTAGTTTAATACAAGTTCTCTTTAAATTTTCTTTATATATTGTCTTTAATTTCTTGTAAGTTTTAATTTTGATTAGATATTTTTAGTAAGTTAATCGTTATATTTCATTAGATATAATTTTCACCTATTTTCTAGTTAATTTTCTTTAAAAATCTATTTACTTCTATTTGAAATTTCTTTAGGGTTCTTGATAATTAGTGATTTCTAGTTAAAAATTTTAATTTCTTTGTTTTAATTCCTAGTAAATTTTATTGGTTTTTTTATATTAATCCAAAATTCTTAAAATATCTGGTTTTAATCTAATTTCTCTTGCAAATTTCAATAGTTAAATTAGTAAATAAATAGAATTTACAGTAGTTTCATGCTTTCTTATTTCTTATCTTGGATCATTTAGGATTAATTGCCTTTCAATTCTACTCTAGCTCTTTAACAAAGTTTATTTGAAAGTAGTTCTACTTGCTTTCATTTACTTATTTCCATTAGACTATATTAGTTAATCCTTAAACTGGTAATTTAATTGCTTCCTTTACTTGCTTTAGTAGATAGTTTAGTTTTTAATTTTGTATTACTTGCTTGTTTATTTCATGGGATTGATTAGATTTAGTATTTCCTCCCTTTTTGATTTGCCTAATTATGCAATCTACCATTAAATCCTAGTAACAACCAAACGATACTACGGGAACAATGCCAATTTATTGTATCTAGCTCCTTCTTCGTATACTTGTCAGATTACGGGTAGAATCTAGTACAAAAGTGAGGTTTTATTACTTGTTTGAGAATTTAATTGATTTTACTCTACCCGAGGTGAACAATAGTATAGGTGTAGTTATCAATTTTTGATAGTATATTTGTCATTGTAGCTTAACTTACTGTGCCTACAGCATATAATTGCAACGGTAAATTGTAATTCAAAAACAAATGCTTCAATTATACACATCTAGATGTCATTTTACAGTAATCTTAAGTCAAAATTTTGCTTTTCTCAAATTTCATGAAGCTTCATTAATGCTTTCTTAATTCAAATTAGCTTTTAATACTTTTATGCTTTAATAATGCCTTCTTAGACTAGTTATTTTAGTGGTGACTATCAGTATCTTATTTAGAGTAATTTAGGTACTTCATAGTGCCATTTTCCTATTTACTTGCTTCCTTAGATTAGTGGTTGCTTTAGTGGCTTAAATTATGCTTTCTAAGAGTAGAAATTAGTGACAACTTTGATCTGATTTCTTTCGAGTAATTTGGATAGTCCATAGTGTTACTTAATTTACTTACTTTATTTAGTATTAGTCTAGTTAACTTGTAGTTCCACTGAAAATGGATGTGGCAACTGCAACAATTTCGAGATCTAACCATGCAAAGATCTGTGTATGAACTTGATATTGAAGTCCAACATCTCTGCGTGTATGGCTAGGTATTCGTAGAAGGGAAAATGGCAAGCTGTTACATATGCTTGAGGTGTCTGCTTATTCTATTAATTGCAAAATGCAAGGCCATTCTGCTCCAAATTGTTTGATTGGAAAAATGGTTGAACAATAGGAGGAAGATGTAGCTTCCACTATCAAATTGAATGGAAAGAATGTTGAGTCCAATAGAGTGGATAAAGGGTAAGTTTCAAAATGTAAAACAAGTCAAAAGAAAGCTTTTCAGGTAAAGAAGAAGGTGTATCAAGTGAAAAGAACAAAACAACCTAATAATCGACAAAACCTAAAGTAACCAGTCCAATGGCCTAAATCACGTTGACCTAACTGATTAGCCAGTCTAGAAGACTGACAACACATCTCAGATTATCCTAGCAATTGATCCTAGCCCTTCATGTGTACAAAACCAGCAAACTAATTTACGCTCCTATGGTGGTGGCGGCCTGCATGAGGAAGCAGCCATGTATAAGGAAGCCGTAAGTGGAAATCCTAAAATTCAGGAAACCACCAATCCAGAGGTGCTAGAGGGTACCCTAACAGACAACCTGGAGGTGAGAGAACATGTCCTAACAACAATTCTTGTAGCTGTGGAGACATCTAAGGGGCCTAGTAGTAAGGAGCAACTGCTGGTTCAAATTTCGAATGAAGATAGGCTACTTATTATGTAAATGGATGATGATCACATATTTTTGAATTCAAATGATGATTCGTCCTTTCAAACATCTTCTCAAGTATGAAAGGTTGAAGTGGCCTCCAATTTCTCATAATTAGAGAAACCTAAAGAGATGGCTCCATTTTATGTGGAAGAATGTCAAAGCTTCAGCACATGTATGGAGAAGAAATCCAATGCATTGGCAGGCAGGTGCAAAGAGGTTCAGCCAGAGGTGACACACTCATGTAGAGGATGAAAGAAAAGAAGGGAATTGAGATTATGATCCCACCCTATTGAGACTCATAGCCTGTTCAAGTAGGTTCCAAACAGCCTCCCTCTTCCACTTCACAACAATGAATAATGTGTTGATTTGGAATGTAAGAGGAATTACTAATAAACCTACTATGAATAGGATGTTTAATTGTTAATGCAACTCATAAAATACAATCCATTGCCTAATTGTATCTTTGGTAGACAAGAATAAAATAGGCACCTTTGGAATAAGATTAGGGTTTCCAAATTGGTGTTGTAATGTTAATGATAAAGTATGGCTTTTCTAGAGTTCATTGTATTCTATATCACCTTTCTTCACCAACAACTCGGACCAAATTCTTCATGCAAAGATTTCCTTTTCTTCTTTCTAGCTGTGAATGTTTTGCATCCTTTCTGTATCGAAGATGTGTATATTAGAGAGAAGGGATGATACCTTAAAAATGCTTTCAGGTAGTTTTGAATTGACCCTTGCCCTTGGTTTGTTGGAGGGGGATTTTAACATCAATAGCTCTACCTCTCAAGTACTTAGGGGCTTCTAGACAAGACTTGATTGCAATTGAGGAGTTCTAGATCTTGTACTCAGGATTGTAATATAAGACCAATCTTACTTTCACGGAGAATAAATTTACCTGCCTAAGAAATAGATTAGGTAGTCCAATATGGAAAGGCTTGATAGAGTTATGCAATGGCAATTTATCAAAACTATAAAAGATTGCTATTCAACACCTCCAAAAACTAGCTCAAATTATTCTTCCATTTGGTTGTCTTTCTCTAAAGGTGTATTTTAGGACCTAACTACACTATTTATACAGAAATTGAAAAATATTTTTATATAAAATAAAGCTAGTTATGTAAGGCAATTAAATTTATCATTAGTGAAAGGAATCCCATTTAAACAAAAGTATCCATCTCAATAAATGTGGTCTAGCATCTTTTTTAGAAAATAAATATTTTAATGCGGAGTGATCGGGATGAACAATCACCTTTGATCCAATCAAATATGACCTAAACTTATCAAATGCAAAGACTATAGCAAGTCGTTCCTTCTCCATTGTAGAATAATTAAATTGTGCATCATTTAAGGTTCTACTTGCATAATAGATGACATGTAACATCTTATTCACCTTTTGACACGAAAAGTATGTGCATAGTACTAGCATCACACATGAGCTTTTATAGATAAGACCAATTTGGTGCTACAATGACCGATGCAATCATAAGAGTATGTTTTAACTCATTAAATGCTTCCAAAAACTATATGGGATTCAATGTGGAAAAAGGTCAAACCACAATTTCTGTGACTGGAATTTGCCCTTCTGTTTACGTTAGAAGACTTATCTTTTTGAAATTAATTTACTAGGAACATAAAAGGTTTAATTACAGTTGGCTCCCCTATAAATAGGAGTCAATTGCAAAATATTATCTACGTTTCCTTTATCTACACATTACTCCCAAGACTTAGTGGGGTTAATTTCCATCCATAGAGGGTTGTAAAATGTCATATTTGGCCTCAACTTTTTAGCTTCACTTTACCACTCTAAAATTAGAGTGAGTTCCATTTTGTTACCTTAGCTGTATTTTATAAGAAATTTGTCCATCAAAAGTCAAAATTAATGATTTTTTTCCATCCAATATTATTAAAGAACTTTTTACCCTGCAATAATATTAAGTGCATGAATTAATTTGCTATTTAGTTTTTTCTTGTTTGGACCTAGTTTTGGCATTCCAAACATACAAGTTTTGTTATCATTATTGCTGTTGTTGTTGTCGTCGTCGTTGTTGTTGTTGCTATTATTATTATTATTATGATCATCATTATCATTATCATTATCATCATATAAGAGATTATGACAAGGACGCTATATCTAGAATAGAGTATTTTGTTGGGTTAATAACACTAAGCCTCTTGAACTAGGTAGGTAATTACACTTTGCCTCCCTGAACTAAAAAAAGTACACTTTGTCCCCCAATCACATGATTCATCCTTTAAAAATTTTATAATATCAAGTAAAATGACTAAAATACCCTTGGTATTATATTTTGATTTTTCATGATGTTTAATTTTGATGTTCAATAAGTATAAAAGAATTAGGAAAAATAAAATATAATAACAAACTAATTATTTTAATAAAAATTATTATTAGAACAAAATATAATAACAAAATCATTAGGGGGTGAAAATGTGATAAAATGTCGAATTATATTATATTTGACATTGCAAAATTGCACAGGTTCATCCAAATATTAAAATTGTAAAATGCTAAAAGACATAAAAAAAATCACAAATTTTATAAAAAAAATATATTGTCACACAATATCTTTAAAGAAGAATTTTTAATAGAAAATTAGCCCTTTAGTAATTGTTCTACCATTATAATTAAACATTCAAATTCGAAATAATATAAAATGAAATAACAAAATTTAAAATTTTGACAAAGAAATATATTTATATGGATTGTATTAAAATATTATATATTTATTTTCATTATTTTTAAATAATTATCACATCATTATCACAATTTAAATACAAAAATCAAAATATAGTGTCAAGGGTATGTAAGTCATTTAACATGATATTATAAAATTTTAATGTTTCGTGCCTCTTCTCTCTTTTATAATAAACTAAAAAATTATTTTAAATATACAAAATATAAAAGAGAGAAGAGAGATGGCACGAAACAAGAAAAAAGAAAAATAAATAGTTCATGTACTTTGGGCAAACATTTTTTTGTATGAGAATATTGGATGAAGAATTAACTACCATTAGATTTAAAGAGAAAATTACTTATCTATCTATATCTATATCTATATTATATGTAAAGCAAGAGCAAGATTTTGATATCCGTTATTTTATACATCTCCGTTATACTGCTCTCATAACATCTATACTATATATAAAGTAAGAGCAAGATTTTGGTATCCGTCGTTTTATACATTTCCATTACTACCCTCATAACATGTTTTTTATTACAAACTCGTCAAAGATAAATAATTAACCCACTAAAAAATTCATAAATAATATAACTTTTTAAATTATTTTTTAAAAAGCCCTCCTCCCAATATTCAAACTCATGATCAATAGGTCATAAGGTAAGTATCTTACTTTTTTTAAAAATATTTTTCTTTTAATTAGTAAACATTGTGTGCGCCTTATCTACTAGTATAAAATAAAGGTTCCTAAAGTGTAATTCACCCTAATTTTAGGATGGTAACATACAACTGAAATATTAAGGACAATTATCTTATTTTACACTATATCTGTGGAATTTAACCTTATAAGTCTTGGTGGTCTTGCGGGTAAATGTCAATTTGCATCCTAACTAATATAAAATAAACGCGGGAAAAATGTAATTAAGCCAATATAAAATGCTATAATTTGCACGAAAGTTCAGGGGCAAAATCGTCATTAGGCAAAAATTTGCAACTTAAAGGGTGAACTTGGATGGAAGGAAATGGAAGGAAGAGAAGGAAAAATAAGGAAAAGTTGAAAATTTTAAATTGTTTGGGAGTTTTAATTAGATGAAAAATTAGGGAAATGGAGAAATAAAATTTTAAAAAAAATTTCCTTCTATAAGTGGAAGGAAATAGAAGCAAAAATTTTACTTTTCTATTATTAATTATAAAATATCATATTTATTCTTCAAACATAATACTTAAATATGAGAGATATTTTAATAAAATACTAACATTAATAAAATTTTTCTTACAAAACTTCCAAACAATTTGAAAAAACTTTCTTTCCATTCTCTTTCTTTCCCATAAAAAACTTTCCCTTCTTTTTTTTTCCTTTCCCAAAATGATCAAGAAGAGAAAAAGAAAATCATCCTTAAACTGCGCCGTTTCCTGTCAAATGTCATACTCAGACTACATAAACTTTCTACACTCTGATTCAAGAAAGAAATAATGGAGTTTGAGGGTTTAAGGGAGGATGGAAGAGAAAAGCCACGGCGGGTCCTAGAATTCTACAGTGGAATTGGCGGCATGGTATTATTATTGTTTTTGTATGTTTTATCTACAAGTACGAGAAACAATTTTAGTATTTCCCCCCATTTTTTTCCGTTTATTCTTCAGAGATATTCATTGATGAAGGCAGCAGTAAACGCAGTAGTTGTGGAAGCTTTCGACATTAACGACGTCGCAAATGATGTTTATCAGCATAATTTTGGCCACCGCCCATGTCAGGTCAATTTTTGCTGAATAATCGTTCTGATGAAACTTTCTTTGCTTAAATAGAATAAATTAATAGCAGAACAGAAAACGATTTTTTTTTAAATTAAAGATGTTTAGTGATTTGGTTTTAAAAGAATTAGTTGTGAAAAGGGTTCATGAATATCTAATGATTTTGGAAGTTTAAATGGACAAATGAATGGTTAGAAGCCGAAAATACATTTAATGCAAGAGCATTTTTGGGCCAAAAAATTAATTGAGGGTAGCGGAAATTTAATTGAAAGACTGATTATGCATGATCTAGTGGTGGCTTCACCTATATCATATGTATAAATTGACCTTTATATTTATTTCAGTAATGGAAACTGGAAAGAGAGGAAACTATCTGTCTACCAGTGTATGTGTTTATTTATAGGGATTGGGTTACAGTATTACGAGTTAGCTTGTAGAAGTAAAGAAAGTAATGCAGCAGTGCATCTTTTGATACTTGATTTTGTGTTCTCCAAGGGATAATTTTTAGTGAAGTTGGGAACTTTACTTATTCGGTTAAATGTAGGGGAACATTCAATCCTTGAGTGCTGCTGATCTTGACAGTTATGAGGCTTCTGTCTGGCTGCTGTCTCCACCTTGTCAACCATATACACGACAAGGTGCTTAATTTGCATCTTATATTGGATTTATATTTTTTTTGCACTGTTATGTTAAGTTCAGTTCTAGTGTTCATTGGTATACCTTAATTTCTTTTCAGGGCACCAGAAGGGCTCCAAGGATGCTCGGGCATCCTCTTTTCTCAGAATTTTGGAATTGATAACACAAACTTCAAAGCCTCCACTTATGCTATTTGTATAGAACATCTGTTGGGTTTGAGGTGTGTTTGACAAAATTGACATTGAAAAAATGAATTAATTTTTTCCTTTTTTTTTTTGAATTCGTTATTGATATGCCTTTCCGTCTTTTGTGTACTCATTTGGCAGACATCTGATACACATAAGAGGATGGTTGGCTTGTTGGAAGAAAACAATTTTGTCCTGCAAGAATTTATTTTGAGTCCATTGCAGTTTGGCATACCTTATTCTCGGCCTCGATATTTTTGTTTGGACTCTCTCTCTCCTTGCAGGACAAAATTGTGTCATATCACGGCAGGAATGAGATGATTTAGAAGTTCTTATATCCTAAAAGCTTTAATATGCATGAATTTGAATTCTTTTGTGTAAGATCTGCTCCACAAATAGGAAATTATAAAGAATAACAAAATTTGAATTATTACTGTTCCTCAAGAGGTTGAATTCTGCGGTTCAAAATTATTAATTGGTTCAATATGATTGGAAAGGATGAGAGGTTAAGTAAATAAAAGAGTTGAAGAACTATGTTACAGTACAAAAATAGGGTGTCCTGAATGCAGTAAGGCTTCCCTCTTTGTGAGGATAAGGGGAAGGAATTTGGCATATGTAGACAGCCTTTCCCTTGCGTCACATAGAGGCTGTTTCCACAACATGAACCTGTGACCTTCTGGTCATGAAGGAGCAACCTTTCAGTTGTGCCCTTCTTAAGAACTAAGACACAATAGAGATCCAAAATATACTCCTCTTTCATCATGGATTGAAAGAGAATTAGGCTTGAATACAATGCGTTCTTATGGTCATTTTTGGATTGTAAATTCCATGAGCAAATTGGAGAAACTTCAAGATAATAACTTTTATTGTTTTCAGCTGAAATTCTCCTAATAAAATGGAGAGCAATGTGCTCTTAGCAAGTGATCACATTCAAATAGCTAAGCTTCCTTCCTTTACGAGCTGATAGGAGTTAATTTAAAGAAATTAACTGTCTGGTAATTAAGAACTATTATGGTTTCATATTATCTTTTGTTTCTAAGGCATGCATAGATTCTTTCATATTTGTGTTCAATCATTTAGAACCATTTGGCTGTCTTTCTGTGTAATTTGTTTTAGCTCTAGCTATTCAAAAATAGTTTGATAAGTGTATGTTTTCTGCTTGTTAGTTCATTTTCAGATTTAAAGGAAGAAATGACATATTTCTGTTGAATATCTTAATTAATTGCAAATATTTGCTATCAGAATCATTAATTTTTCAAATTTCCAAACTTTAAAGGTCTCCTGATTTTCGTCTTTACATTGTACTATTTCTGGACAATGTTTTTCCTGATTTGTACTTGATTTTGGAGTTGCACTTTTTTTATGTCATAAGGAATTGTATATTTCTGATGCAACCATGTGTTGTTGGCTTTGCCACTGAACTGGATTGGATTGCATGAGGCGACAGTTTTCTTATTGAAGTGCATTTCTTGAGTAGATATTTAATTGTTGATTCGCTTATACTTAGCATCAGGAGTGTTGGACACAGATTATTATGTCACAACTCACTACTCACAACATGCACATGAGATGTATATCGTGGAAATTAATTGGAAGGAGGAAAGGGATGCCAAAAAGAGAAAAAAAAAAAAAAAAGTGCACTTTATTGTTGCCAAGTTTTCCAACTTTGCCTATAAAAATAGTCTTCAATGGAGTTCATGGAAATGTAGAGCTGTCTTTTAAGACTTGTTTTGGAATATTCTTTCTTTTTTATGGATAACCAATGTTATGAAAGTTAATGTGATATTGCACTGATTTTTATGTTACTAGAAGTAATACATCTATGTAGAAAGAAAAGTTACTTCTTTGTGCATTGAGTTGCACCCTCTAGGCCTTAGTTGCCTTAATTATGGAAAATTGTTTTTCATTCTCAAGGAATAAGGTTTCATGAGTACAATTTTGTGCATTTTACATGTTTTGCTTGGTTGTATAGGTCTCATAACTGAAATTTCATATGCTGGTTCATCAGGCCAAGAGGAAACCTTTAGCCTTTAAAAATCCAGAATTCAACAACCAACTTCTTTCGAATCCTGGTCTTTTTTGTGGACAAGATGATACAAAGATTGGGCCTGGTGAGCAATCTTATGGATGTCAGCCTATAGAGGATTTTCTTGAGCTCAAGATTATTGGAAACAAGATGAATTCAGAACCCTCTTCTTTGCTCGCTAATGTTTCTGAACTATCTGAGCAAACTGATGCAATAAATAGTTGTAGCCATAGTTTCTTGAACCAATATTTGGTCCCTTTAAGCTTGGTAGAGAGATGGGGTAGTTCTGCCATGGGTATCCATATGATACATATTGTAACGGTTCTAATTTGATGATTTAGCTTCCTAGTCACCAAACTGCTCGTAAGTTTCCTTAAAGTATTGCAGATATTGTTTTTCCTGATTCGAAGCGTTGCTGTTGTTTTACAAAAAGCTACTATCGCTTTGTAAAGGGAACAGGTTCGCTTTTGGCAACTGTCCAGGTATGGTCCTTTTTCTAATTCATGTGTACCTTTGTGAAAAGTTTTTCTAATGGAATTCTTTTCCTTTTGTTTTGTTCTAATTCAAAATGTTATTTGTAGGTTAGGTCTCTAGGATGTAGTTGCTCTTCTTTCTTGTTAACTCTGCTTTCATCTATAGTTGTACTTCAATCTGCAAAAATTATCCACATTTCCACTTTGGTTAAGCTCTTGATTTTTGAAAAGTTGGGGTATCATTTTCACAGTATGTGATCTTCATTTCCACTTTGGTTTATCTCATAATGTATCAACTGAGGAAGTGAATGGTTACCATTTCAGTTGTGCTATATGGTTATCTTTTTACCAGGTTCGTAAGAAATTCATTATCATAAGTTTTGGATAAATACATATGTTTTTGACGCAGCACAAGCTGTGGGCTAGGCCGACAAACTTGTAGAATAGATTTTGGGGGCTTAGAAAACGAAGTAAATAGCAACTTTAATTAGCAGAAAACACAATAAGATTGTAAACAAAATCTAGACCGAAAACTATAGAAAACTTGCTGAAAAAAACTTGAAATTAAGAGAATAATTGCTAGAAAGCAGTAGGATCACTCCTAGACACCTTTAGGCATCACACCCAGGATAGATTGTATCACACAATGCTGGAATTTTTATTAAGCTGAAAACTGTGTTCTCTTTATGGAGAACAACATTATTTATAAAATCTAAAGACAAATCCTATCTTGATTTGGATTTATCCCTTATTCCCTATATGAATAACAATCCTAACTTAACTCTATTACTAAACTCAAATGGAAACAGAGTCCATATGCTCTAGATTTTAAGACAGAATAATAAAATACTTAAACCAGAAAATTCCTGCAAAATAGCTAAATTACTAAAATACCCCAACTATGCCAACTGCCAAAAAGGTTCATTGTCTTCTAGAGTGCCAAATCAAAGCTTGGGCTTTGGAAACTTCTTTACTACGTCTCTTATAGACTTTTGTAAATTGCTTCCATTTATCTCTATGTTCAAGTGTGGACTCAAGGGTCATATGACGTTTGAGTGTCCAAACAAAAGAAATTTGCATATAGATGCTGAATTCGGAGAGAGGGAGAATCCTAAAACTGAGGAAGATGAAGGTATGGAATACTTAGATGATATGACAAGGCTTAACATTCATGACTTGGAAGAAGTGGAGGAAGATACTGTTGGTCCCAAAGGGCAAACTAAGAGGGGGGGTGAATTAGGTTGTATCTAAAACAAACCTTTTTATGTGCTTAATAGAAATTCAAACTTTTTGCACCAAATAAAAACTTAAGCACAAATGAATACTAGAATAGATATTCAACAATTTAAGCTTAAAGAACAAATAAGAATATTGAGATTAAGATAATCAAACCAAACTCCCAAGCTTCTCAAGCTTGGAGCTTTCAACTACAAAGAGCTTCTTCCAAGGCAACTACCAAGTTTACAACTTGAAGTTTAGCCACTAAAAGTCTCTTCAAAGTAGGTGAGACAATAACCTCTTGTACACAAATGAGGATCACTCTTGCTCACACTAATTTCCTTTAGTTGAGCCAAGAGTTTTACACTCACAACCTCCCTTTGTTACAATTGTTATCTCTCCACTCTTACACTTGAATAACTCTTATACTTCTAAGCTCTTTTCACAAAACTACCTACACTATTTTTAGATTTTATAATTAGGCTTACTTTATTTAATTCAGGCTTAGGGGTATTTATAGTTGCCCAAAATCTGCTTCCAACAACTTTCCAACGGCTATTTTCTGCTTTTACTGGAAAACTAGCCGTTGGACCTTTCGGACGGCCGATGCAGCAAGTGTGCGTCCGAACGAACTAGCCGTTGGACCGTTCGGACGGCCGGTAAACCCTGCGTCCGTTCTCTGAGGATATTCGTTCGGACGTCCGAGGATGCGTCCGAACATGCGTCCGATCGAAGCAAAGTCTTCTGGAAATATGATCGGACGCTGTTATTCGTCCGAGACTTGCTTCAAATTCTTTGTGTCGGACGATTACCATCGTCCGAAGCTCTGTCTTTCAGACAGTCATTTGTGTCCATGGAGTCTTCTGGTTGTTTTGTTCGGAGGATCATTTGCGTCCGAACCTACCTATTTTTCTGCACACTTGTTTTCAAACCATTAGTGTGATTTGGTCATCATCAAAACATGATTAACATAACTGGGGTTCAACAGATACATCTTATCTTTCAGTATGTTAGACGGATTCATGTTGCACCAAAGTCGCAAAGGTTGCGTTTGGATTGATGGATTTGGGGAAGGATTTGAAATCTACCCATTTTTTGGAAGGATGTGTAACACATTGAAATGGATGGATTTCAAATCCACCCAAATTAAAAAGTGTGAAATGAAGGATTTTAAATAAATTTCTAATTTGAGTGAATTTGAAATTCATTCATTTTGGATTTACAAATCCTTCCAACAAATGGATGAATTTTAAACTAGAAAACTTATCGTTGATTGCGGTAGTTGTATGAATGTTGTTTTTGAATTGACTGTGAAACAATTGAAATTACTTAAAGAGCCCCATCCAGAGCCACATAAGGTTGCATGGATCAATAGCAACTCAATTCTACTGGTTTCATTGAAGCATGGACCTTATTCTATATGGTGTGATGTCATTCCAATGACAGTTGCACACATTCTTCTTGGTCGACTCATGTTACATGATCGAGATGTGGAACATAATAGAAAGGCAAACACATATTCCTTCAAGTTCAATGACAAGCACATTATTCTAAAGCCTTTAAGTGCTGAAACTATGAAGTAAATATCAAGAACCAAACTCAACTAAGGAAGATGTTTCAAAGCCTAAGAACGTGATTGAGAAGAAAAAGGCTCTTCAAATTCTTGGCAAGAAGCCTTTTGAAAGGGAGAGTAAGAAGCAAGGGGTGGTGATGCGAACCCCGTAGATAAATTGATGAGACTCGGAATCGATGCGGAACCCAAGAATGCTTAAACAAATCCGACTTGATGGATTCAAACCCGTTGATTAAGAAATCAAGAATCTGAAGTATCTGTTCTCGACTATACGAGATATTGACCCGTTGTCTATAACGAGACAAGAACCGATAGTGTTTAAGATAGGTAGTCACAAGAATCAATCTTGCAAAATACCCGTGTCTTTGGAAGACAAGTTGGAGAATTTTCTCACAAAGTTTTTTCTGAATATTGATGAATGAATAATCAGCTGGGGGGTGTTTTTAACGTAACAAGGGTCTGGCCAAACCCTACAAAATAGGCCTAATATTAATAGGAAACATCCTTGCCTGTAAATCCTAATAGGCTTAGGATTGGAATACTCGACATAAAACCGGCTAAACTAACATTGATATAGGCTGATAATCTCCACCCCAAATAAAACAAAAATCCTCTAAACAAATGCTGAAAAATAAATCCTAATTTAATTAGGAATGGATGGCCGAATAGGGCCTTGGTCCAAATTAGGGTTTTTCAAACCTTCGTGAAGCTCTTCAATTCTTGGACTTCTTGGACTTGAATCTTCTTGGAGTTATGACGTTTTTTGGTCACTTCTGCTTTACTTTGAGGAATTGGACTTTACGTATTAATGAATTGAGGATAGTCCAATTCAACTTGATCATAACACCATGAATATGCTTCCAATCTTGGCGACCTTGAGTCCAAGCTTTCTCCAGTTTTCATCTCCTGAACTTGGTACATCTTTAGCCCGTCCATACTCGTATCATTCCCTCCCTCCTCGAAAGGATTCGTCCTCGAATCCGAACCTGGGTGCAAAGGACAAACATTAAACAAAGGAGACGCGTTTCAGTCTCTCATCAAAAACTTAAACAAATGACCTCACCAAAGCAAGAAAAGATTCAATATATATGACTCAAACGCAAAAGTATCAAACACCAAAGTTGAAAACAGATGTTGGGAGAATGGCTTGTGAAATAAAGAAATCATGGAGTACACGCCCTAAATCATGGAGCATTTTGCTTCGGCCAGCAAATAAAAGAAAACTAGAAGATAATTTTGAAAGATTGAACCAATCATGCTCAAAAAGACTATCACGGCACATTAAAAATTGACGCATATTGAAAGAACAAAAGAATTTATGCATATTGTCGTGTAGAAACACATAATTGTCATCCAAAATGTCATTGAACTTAACACAAAAAGAATGGCAATCATGAGGCTTATAAATTAAGAAAAACTAATGTACAAGAAGAAATAGAAACATTAAGGAAAAGGACACGCTATGAGTACTTAAAAAACTAAAATTATAAGGATTTGACAAATCAAAATTCCTAAGTACTCCTTTCATCAAACCATTTGCATTTAAGTTCGAATGATGTACAGAAGTCACTAGAGCTTTGCCCGTGGAAGGTGCAAATTTGAAATTTTCATCGTCTCCACTTGCTTCTTTGAATGGCTGCACAAAAGAACTTGTAAGAAAATTGTTAGGCAACAAAAGATAAAGACTCTTAAAAACTTTTTCCTTGACGAACAAGTTCTCTTCCTTTGGAATTATCATTAATGCTGATTTTTCCTTAGGATTAGGGATGGCTTTCTCCTTACCTTTCTTTTAATTTTCAGCCAACAATTTAGCATATTCTTCATACGATCTTTTAATGTAAAGTCGCTCTTTATGGACTTGATCCAAAAGTAATGGCTTAAGAGTAATCTTTTTATCATCTTTCTCAAAACTATATTTATTTGCAAATTCATCATGTGCAGCTTTCAGATCATATTGCCATGGCCTACCTAACAAAATATGGCTAGTATGTATGGGCACTACGTCACATAAAACCTCATCCTTATATTTTCCAAGGGTTAAAGATAAATTAAGGTTTGCTTAGTGACTTTTAATTGACCACCTACATTTAACCATAGTAACCTATACGGTGTGGTTGTTTAGTGGTTGGCAAATTCAATTTATCTACCATGAGTTGGCTAGCTACATTCACGCAACTACCACGATCAATAATTAAACCACATGCATGATTTTGAACCACACACTTAGTGAAGAAAATATTAGAATGTTGTACGTCATTTTGGTCGTCGTTGGGTTGAGCATGAAGTGCTCGCAAAATCACCAAGGCGGGTTTCTCAAAAAAATCTACCTCCTACTCATCATTCCGAGCATATTGAAGATTCCTTGATCTTGTATCTACATCATACAATTCGTCATTAGATTCAAGATTCTTTGATCTTGTATCTACATCATACAATTCGTCATTAGATTCATAGTCATTGGAATCGTAATTAAGATGCATACCTCAACGAGCTTGTCTCATTGTGCATGCATAAGGCTCAACTCGGCCAGATTGCAAACTAGGCTCATATTCGGTGCCTTAGTATCTCGAGAGAGCGTTGAATACTTTCAAAAGACCTTGCCATTTTGGCGAAACGAGATTCTAAGGCATTAAACCTTAAACTTTCTCTTTCTTGGGACATTTTAATCCTACAAAAGAGCAAAATCCAGAAGAAACAAAAGATTTTTTATAGTTAGGGTTAGTAAAATAAAGAAGGATCTCATGGCACTCCCCGAGTGTTTACGCTCAAATTTGAAGATGTCACACAGTTTCACTCGTGTTTCACTTAAATTCAAGGCTTTTACCCTCTAATGAACTCACCACTCTTGCCTTTTTCCTCTCATTTAAATTCTCCTCAAAGTCTCTCACAGACTTGAACACAAAGCAAGAACGACACAAACAATTACCAACACTTAGAACACAATCAGTAGTTATAGACTAATGAAGCAAAGAAATAACAAAGTAATGGCTGATCGATTTAACAAAGAATGCACACTACACACTTTAGAAGGTCAAACAAATTAAGGTTTCGGGCTAGAAGGATTTAACCTGAGGGAAGAATGGTATTTCTGGTATTTCACCAATTTTTTTTTTGTTTTAATGTAACTCGAGAGCAAAATATAAACAAAAATTGAAAAGAGTATAAACAAATTTCAGTCGAGAATTATGCCTTAGGAAATTAGGAAAATTGCAGCACTTTGACTTCAAATCCCAATAGGAGAAGCACTAGAACTACTCCTAGATGGAAATAGGAATTAGTGTAATCCAAGTTGAACAAGGATTCAAGTGAATGATTTATTCCAACCAAGACAAGGATTGAAATTATGCAAGAATATGGAACAAGGAATTAGCACAAAATTTCTATTGCAAGAAGGACTTGGAGACCCTAATTCGACTAGGGTTGGAATTCGGCCTCTTTTCTCCTTTTTTTTTTTTTTTTTTTCTAAGCTGCTTTTTTTTTTTTTACCAGCTTTAGGCACGAATTTCCAACAACAAAATACCTCCAAAACTTGGCACGAAACAGTCACAAAATTTGAAGCATAATGTTGAAAATCGCAAACAAGGAAACCGGAGAAACGGTTAGGGTTGAACGATTTTTTTTTTGGTTTTTTGGATTTTCTCATAGAGAAATATGCACAAATTCAGAAGCCAATTCCAACAAAATTTTCATAAAAGTATTGATGGGAAGAATAAAAAACCAAGCGTCAACTAGCAAAACCCTAAAAAAATGGTTCAGGGTTTTTTTTCTTTTTGAATCGGATCTTTTTTTTTTCTTTTTTGGGTCAAAAGAACACAATAAGAACGAACAATATATGATGAAGTTGATTATTTTTTTTCGGATGAACACTAACCATGAATGGTAAAGTTTTTTTTTTGAATAAACTGATAAAACAGCAAGAAAACAATTTAAAGATGTATGAAACAAGAAAACAAACGTGTTTTAGGAGTCAAAGCTCTGATATCACTCTAATGTGAACCCCGCAGATAAACTGACGAGACTTGGAATCGATACGGAACCCAAGAACGCCTAAACACATCCGACTTGACGGATTCAAACTTGTTAGATTAAGAAATCAAGAATTTGAAGTATCTGTTCTCGACTATACGATATATCAACCCGTTGTCTATAACGAGACAAAGAACCGATAGTGTTCAAGATAGGTAGTTGCAAGAATCAATCTTGCAAAATACCCAAGTTTCTGGAAGATTAGTTGGAGAATTTTCTCACAAAGTTTTTTTCTGAATATTGATGAATGAATAATCGGCTGGGGGGTGTTTTTAACGTAACAAGGGGCTGGCCAAACCCTACAAAATAGGCCTAATACTAATAGGAAACGTCCTTGCCAAATCCTAATAGGCTTAGGATTGGACTACTAGACATAAAACCGGCTAAACTAACATTGGTATAGCCTGATATTTTCACCCCAAATAAAACAAAAATCCTCTAAACAAATGCTGAAAAATAAATCCTAATTTAATTAGGAATGGATGGCCAAATAGGGCCTTGGTCCAAATTAGGGTTTTTCAAACCCTTCGTGAAGCTCTTCAATTCTTGGACTTCTTGGGCTTGAATCTTCTTGGAGTTGGACATTATTTGGCCACTTGTGCTTTACTTTGAAGAATTAGACTTTACCTATTAATGAATTGAGGATAGTCCAATCCAACTTGATCATGACACCACGAATATGGTCCAATCTTGGCGAACTTGAGTCCAAGCTTTCTCCAGTTTTCATCTCTTGAACTTGGCACATCTTTAGCCTATCCATACTCGTATCTGGTAGTGTTTACTGTTGTATCCAAAGAGGTAAACTTTTCATTAACTATTAACTTTGAAGTGGTGCCTCCAGAAGTTAAGAAGTTGTTGTCAGATTTATGATATTGCTCCTGAAGATTTACCAAATGAACTACCTCCTATGCGTTACGTTCAACATGCAATGGACTTCATACCAGGTTCTCAACTCCGTAATTTGCCTACTTATCGAATGAATCCTAATGTAGCTACTGAACTTAAATGACAGGTTGACGAATTGTCAGCCAAAGGATCTATTCAAGTTTAAGTCCTTGTGGTTGTACTAGCATTATTAACGCCAAAGAAAGATGTAACATGGAGAATGTGTGTTGACAGTCGTGCTATCAACAAGATAACAATCAAACATAGGTTTTCAATTCCAAGACTTGATGATATGCTTGACATGATGGCTGGTTCAATAGTTTATACTAAGATTGACTTGCGGAAGGGTTACTATCAAATAAGGATACGACCAGGTGATGAGTGGAAGGCAGCTTTTAAGACCAAGGATGGTCTCTATGAGTAGATGGTCATGCCGTTTGGTCTATCTAATGCTTCCAGCACCTTCATGAGAGTCTTGACACACATATTTCAATCCTTTATTGGTCGCTTTCTGGTTGTTCATTTTGATGCATTCTAATTTATAGTAAGACCAAAGAGGAGCACATTGATCATCTTCAGCAAATGAGAGTTCTTTGGCAAGAAAAACTATACATCAACATGAAAAAGTGTTGTTATGAGTTCCAGTGTGGTGTTCTTGGGTTTGTTGGCTCTAACAGTCCTAAAGGGATAACAACTGATCCAGAATAGGTGAAGGCCATTATCGAGTGGCCAGTTCCTACCACTTTACATGAAGTCCGAAGTTTCTACGGGTTGACCACATTCTATAGGCGGTTTATCAAAGGATTTAGTATTATTATGGCCCCACTAACTGACTGTTTGAAGAAGGGACAGTTCAACTGGACAAATTATGCAACCAAAGCTTTTGAGTTGAATAAAAGAATGACTGAAGCTTTGGTTCTCAGGCTGCCCGACTTCTCTAAGGTGTTAGAAGCGGCATGTGACGCATCTAATGTGGGAATTGGGAGAGTTCTTGGTCAAGAAGGACATCCAATCGCCTATTTATTGAAAAGCTAAACGATGCAAAACAAAAGCTGTTAACTGTAGCTTGGGAGATCTTCGATGTTTGGTTGGTGATCATGTTTCCAATGCAATGTGATATTCTTGGGTTTGTTGTCTCTAATAAAGGGATAACAACTGATCCAGAAAAAGGTGAAAGCGCTAGACATTATCGAGTGGCCAGTTCCTATCACCTCACATGAAATCCGAAGTTTCTATGGTTTGGCCACATTCTATAGGCTGTTTACCAAAGGATTTAGTACTATTATGGCCCCAATAGCTGATTATTTGAAGAAGGGACAGTTTTTGAGGAGTTGAAGAAAAGAATGACTGAAGTTTCGGTACTCAGGTTGCTCGACTTCTCTAATGTGTTTGAAGTGGCATGTGATGCATCTAATGTGGGAATGGGAGGAGTTCTTAGTCAAGAAGGACATCTAATCGCCTATTTTCTTGGAAAGCTGAACGATGCAAAATAGAAGTTGTTAACCGCAACTTGGGAGACCTTCGATGTTTGGTTGATGATCATGTTTCTAATTGGGTTAAAATATTACCCATGGCTGAATTTGCTTATGACAGTTCAGCAAATAGATCTACTGGCTATAGTCCTTTTGAGGCTGTAATGGGTGTTAATCCTTGCAAACCAATTGATTTGGTTTCCTTACCATCTAAGTGCTTGTCCAAGTGTTGAAGCTGAAACTTACTCTAAGCACATTTTGGACATACATGCTGAGGATCGGCACAGAATTGCAATTAGCAATGAGAAATACAAATCTCATGCAGATTGAAAGAGGAAATTTGCAGAATTTCAAGAAGGGGATGAAGTTATGGTTCGTATTCATCCTAAACGGTATCCTAAGGGTGTTTACAAGAAGTTGCATTCAAAAAGTGCAGGACCTTTCAAGATTTTGAAGAAGATAAGCTCCAATGCCTATGCTCTTGAATTACCAAAAGATATGGCCATAAGCAACATCTTAAACATTGAAGATTTGACTTCTTACACTAATTGATCCAGGGGAAAAAACTACTACAGTTTCCCTTCCACCTACTCCTCACTTGCACAATGAAGTATATGATGTTCTTGACCATCAGCTTGTGTCAACTACAGGTGGTGTGATGCTACAGCCATTAGTTGGTTGGATATGAAGTTCCGTCTATGGAAGCCCAAGAATAGGAGTAAGGGATCAAGCAACAACAAAATTCTGGTCTAAAGGGAGCTGTTCACGGTGATTTTTAGGGCCTTAGATTGTTTAAGCGTCGTAGGAGTTAAATTCTTCGAGTTCAGTACTTTCTAGAATTTTAGGTCCTCAAAGGGTAATTTAGTCTTTTTTTGTAACTGCAGGAAATATTTAGCAAAGTTGGTTTTTGGGTCTTAGATGGTTACTTAATTTTATTGGATTATTATTTGGAGTCTAGTTCATTAGGGAGTATTTTGTTATGTTTAGGATAGGGATTAGTAATCCTAACCACAATAGGATTTTCTCTTATTTAGTTACTTTACAGCTTTATAAATACAATTGTTAATTGGTTATTTGAGTCAGAGATTGATCAATAAAGAATTTCGATTATTGTTTATTAGTTTGTTTATTCATCTCTCTTAAAATTCCCTTCTGTCCCTTTTTCTTCTCTGATTTGCCCACATTACTGTTTACGGCCCCGAAACGGTCCCAAATTCCCCTCTTTCCTTCCACTCACACTTGCAGCCAAGATACTCAATCTATTGCTAGATCAGTTTGGTATACAAGAGCCTAGATGTGTATAAGAGACTTTCTTTTCTTGACCATATTTTTGTTCTTTTCACCTTCAAGATGTGTTACTAATGCAGAGCTTTCTTAAAAGTTTGAAGCTTTGTTGAAAGATCATGGGGATTGTAAGGGAAATATTACTGCACTTAATCATAAAAAAGTGGTATTCAGAAAAAGTTTGAAGTATTAGATATCATGGCTGGGAGATTAGATAATTGGATGTTAGGGTCGGCAGAATTGAGGCGTTATTGAGGGGAAAACAAGTAATTGAAACAGGTGACAAGACAGATCATAAAGCTTCAATTTCTAACCTAGAATTAGCCACAACAACTCCATGGTTTGGTTTCCCTTCTCCACCCGTTTCTTATTTAGTTACTCAACCAATTTTCTAAGCTGGTTTTGAACCAGTTTCCCAACCAATTTTCCAACCTGTTTCTGATAAGTTGCCTCAACCAATTTTTCAAGCAAGCAGTAATTTTAAACAAAATCCGTATCAACCCAAATTCACTACTTGCACACCTCAAGGAAATTTCCCTTCTTGGGAAGGTAGTACTTCTTACTTGCCACCTCAAACTCAATTTCCACCTCAAAATCTGTTCTACAATAATATTAATTTGGTAATTCAGCAAGATTTCAGTGAAGGAGTCAAGCTAGATGTTCTAGATTTTTGTGGGGATGGTCTGCAGATGTTTTCCTTGATTGGGTACATAGTTTAGAGTCTTATTTCAAGTGGTATGGTATGAATGATCTTGAGCAACTGTGTTTTGCTGAAGCTGAGTTAAAGGGACTGCACTTGTGTGGCGAATTAAAGAGCAGTCAAGTCTTAGGAGGCATCAATGGCTGATGTTTGGACATGGGAAGAGATGAAACAACACATGACTTGCCATTTCCTTCCTTCTGACTACAAACGGAGAGTTCATCGTCAATTCATGCAACTGATGCAAGTATATGAGGTAAGATAATATGACGGTTGATGAATACACAAGTTCTACAATCTGGCCACTCGTGTGCTATATTCGAATGGGATGAAGATGTTATGATTGCTTCATATAAGAATGGACTGAAACCCCAAATTTCAATGAAGATTGCTACTTCTCTTCTTACTACTTTGAGTGATACTATTATACAAGTTACTCGCCAAGTAGAAGCAGAATATGCCACATGGCCTTCTTTGTGAAATTTGATGTATAATGGTCGTCAAGCAGAGAACTTCAGCGCTGAATTTAACAAACCAGCAATAGTACAAGGAAGTTACAGGTCTACTGATCCAAGAGCAGATCTAAAAGGAAAGGTTCTAATGGTTGAAGATCGTGGAAAACCTAACAAAGACGAGTGTTTGCACTGTGGATTTCAAGGTCATATGAGCTGGCAGTGTCCAAACAAAGTCTCCATATTGAAGCTGCCTCTCTAGAAACGGAAAAAGGAGTTTATTCTTTTGGAACCTGAAGAAGATAATGAATATGAGCAAGGTGATATTGAGGATGAACAGCCTTGTCTTGTTTTACGCCCATTTCTTAGTGCATAAAAGGATATAAAAGATGAAGATTGCAACGAAGTAGTATTTTCCATACCCGAGTTCGATGTAATGGAGCATTGTGCGCCATGATTATTGGCCCTGGAAGTTGCAGCAATGCCATATCAAAAGATGTACATGAATTGGGACTGAAAGTTGAGCCACATCGTAATTCATACAAGGTTGCTTGGGTTAATAACTCTAGCCTTAAAATGAATGAAAGGTGTTTGGTTACTTATTCTATAAGTCGCTTGAAAGAGAATATTGAATGTGATGTATTGCCTATTCAAGTTTGTCTTCTTTTGTTGGTCGGCCTTGTCTTTTTGATAGGAAAGTGCAACATTGTGGGCATAGCAACACTTTTGCTTTCAAACAAAGTAACCTGAACCTAAAACTTGTTCCATCTATGGATTTGCGGACATTGAAGCTTAAGATCTTGATCATTCCTTTTGCAACACATCTCTCAAGGAGATGGAATTCTCAGATCACATCCTAACTCATCAGAGTCGAGTTCTTTTCAGCAGGCAGAGATGATGCAACAACCAAAATTTGGCTGGATAAGAACTTCCGTTTGTGGAAGCCCAAGAATAGGATTAAGGGATCAAGCAACAAGAAATTCTGGTCTAAAGGAAGCTGTCCATGGTGATTTTTAGGGTCTTAGATTGGTTAAGTGTCGTAGGAGTTTAATTCTTTGAGTTCAGTACTTTCTAGAATTTTAGGTCCTCAAGGGGTAATTTAGTCTTTTTTGCAACTGCTGGAAATATTCAGCGGAGTTGATTTTTGGGTCTTAGATGATTACTTAATTGTATTGGATATTATTTGGAGTCTAGTTAATTAGGGAGTATTTTGTTATGTTTAGGATGGGGATTAGTAATCCTAACCACAATAGGATTTTGGCTATTTAGTTATTTTACAGCTTTATAAATACCATTGTTAATTGGTTATTTGAGCTAGAGATTGATCCATAAAGAATTTTAGTTATTGTTTCTTAGTTTGTTTAAGAGACTCTCTTAAAATTCCCTTCCTTCTTCTCTGATTTCGCTAGATTACTGTTCACAGCCCCTAAAGAGTCCCAAATTCCCCCCTTTGTTTCCGTTCGTGCTTGTAGACATGATACCCAATCTTGTGCTACATCATGGTGGCTACCAAAAGTATCTTATTCATTGGAAGGGGCATCCACATACTAATTGTATATGGATTACAGATGCGGAATTTAGGCAATTAGATCCTGATTCTATGAAGGGTATCAAGCTTTTAACTCGGGGTCAAGTTTTCTCAAGTCGAGGAGCGATGATAGAAATAAATGGCCAACAATCTACAAAAGTCTATGTGAGGCTCATTAAACAAGTTTCCAAAGCCCAAGCTTTGAATTGGCATACTCTAGAAGACAAAGGAGCCTTTTTTTTGGGAGTTGCAATAGTTAGGGGTATTTTAGTAATTTAGCTATTTTGCAGAAATTTTCTAGTTAAGTATTTTATCATTCTGTCTTAGAATCGAGTATGAACTTCGTTTTCATTTGGGTTTGGTAATAGAGTTAAGTTAGGATTGTTATTCCTATAGGGATAAGAGGTCAATCTAATCATGATAGGATTTGTGTTAAGAGCCTATAAATAATGTTCTTCTCCCCAAAAAGAAGAGTTTTTAGTTTAATAAAAATTCAGCAGATATTGTCGTCTTCTTATGGGTTGTGTGATACAATATAGCCTTGGATGTGATGCCTAAAGGTGCCTAGGAGTGATCCTAGTGTTTCCTAGCAATTATTCTCTTAATTTCTAGTTTTTTCAGCAAGTTTTCTTTAGTTTTCGGTTCAGATTTGTTTACAATCTTATTCTGCATTTTCTGCTAATTAAAGTTCTATTTACTTCGTTCTCTAAGCAACTAAAATCTATTCTACAAATTTATTGGCCCAGCCCACAACTTGTGTTGCGTCAGTTTTACATGGGAGCATAAGTTTGTTTATCATGAAATCAGTGGAGATTAAATGTGTTGGTTAGGAATTAAGATAGTTTTTACATGGAGGCTGTACAGAATTGGATTTAAGATAGTATTTTTGTCGGCCTAGCCCACAACTTGTGTTGTGTCAGTTTTACATGGTTAGTTTCTTTATCATGAAATCAGTAGAGATTAAATGTGTTGGTTAGGAATTAAGATAGTTTTTACATTGAGGCTGTACAGAATTGGATTTAAGATAGTATTTGCATAGAGGCTGAACAGCACTTTTAGAGTCCTAGATTAGAACTTCATTTTTTCTGAAAGCGTCCAAATATGTGATCCTCTAAATTACATCAGTTGCAGGTTATCGAGGAAATCTTGAACTTTTTAATTGTTTTATTAACCTTATCAACAAACAGAAAATCTAATTTCATCAAATTACAGCAGTTGCAGGTTATCGAGGAAATCTTTAACTTTTTAATTGTTTTATTGACTTATCATCAAACGGAAAATCTAAGTTATATTTCATCTAATACGCACAATATGCAGGGAGAAACCAAAGATAAAACAGTTCCGCTGGAGGAACTTCATCTTAGATATTTTACACCTAGAGAGGTATGTACTGACTGATTATTCCGTAAATTTACATGTTGTTTTCTTCTTCAAACACACATGTTCTCCCTCCCTCTCTCTCTCTATGTGTGTGTGTCTGTCTCTTCCCCCCCTCTCTCTCTCCCCCTCCCCTCCCTCTCTCCTCTTCTCTCGCCCATAAACTTCCACAATATAAGGTTTTAAGTGCTAACTATATTCTTAGGTTGCAAATTTGCATTCCTTTCCGAAGGATTTCCAGTTCCCACAGCACATCAGCCTAAGACAACGGTATGCTTTCTCTGCACTCGGCTTTTGTCAGAAAGTACGCATGTTTATTGTCTAGTAGTTGAGAAGTTTAGTAATCATTTTACACAATGTATTTGTATATAGTACTCGGCCCATATTTTATCTGTCTTTTCTTTTCTTTTCTTTTCTTTACATTTTGTTTCGATGTTTATGATTGTAACTTAAGGGAAAAGACTAATGAAACATGCTTGTTTTGCAATTTCCTTTCGATTGCTTGTTTTCAATAATAGTCCTGTCTCTTATACACATCTAATTATACCCTAGATGCCTTTGCCTTCGCCCCCTTCCCCCCTCTCAAAAAGTCAAGAAAAAAAAGGAAAAGGAAAAAGAGAAAAGGTTAAAAGTTAAAGAAACACTGAACTAGTAAATTCCCTTTGGCTGAAATTTCTTAATTCCTGCACATCGTTTACCATACTTTGATATCACTTGAGAATATGAATCCATGTCTCTGGGATGAAGTCCGTGGCCCTAGTTAATAGGAATGACTTCTGAGGTCATAATGGAGTAACCTAAGCTCCAAGGCTAAACAAGTGGACAAGAATACAATATCCATATGCATGATTTTGAGATATTTCAGCATATAATTTTATGAAGTATCATAGCTTTACCATGAATCTTCTTAAATTCCTGATCCTAAATTGTTGAACTTCACACTAGATGGCAATTAGTTGTGCTTTCATGTGGTGGCTTTTTTTTAGTTTCTATGCCATTGCATATAGATCACAAACAAAATTACAGCCTGTTTAATCACATCTAGATATCTGTCAGTTTTTATGTTAGTGAGACTCAGTTCTTTTATATTTTTAATTTCCTACTTTGTCGCGGTTGAATTTCTCTTCCCATTTGCTAGAAATTCACTATATACAAGATTGCTTGAAGAGAACGAACACATTCGTTCTTCTGGCATGCAATTGTAAACCTACCTGAAGTTTACTCTCTTTTTTGCAGTTACGCATTGCTTGGAAATAGCTTAAGTGTTGGAGTGGTAGCTCCACTAATCCGCTATCTATTTACTCATCCAGCGTGGCTATTAAGTTGCAATCTCTGCTCTCCTCATGAAGACTGACAATTTTCCTCCTTGGAGTTAACTAGCATGCTATTTGTTGAACAAATCAACAAATCTTCCAGGCATGATGGCATAATTGTTGATTCAGAAGTTCAACCTTCCATTACCATTTCTATCATGCTCACAGATTGGTTATTGTGGTAACCAATAGATAGTTTTAGGTCACCAGAAACATATCGTGTCTTCCATAGTTGAACCTCACAATTTTTGTGTACCAATGCAAATCATATTGTAGCATTTGAATAAGATGCGCATCATTTACTATATATGATTCTGTAGATGTAAAACTAACAAGTTTTCATCTACTACTGAATTCCTTGTCCTTTTTATACTCAAGGAAGTCCTGCAGTGATTTTCCTGGGGTTCTTGCCACTTTTGCCTTATGTTGATATCATAAAGATGGTTTCTGTGTCGTAATGAGGTTTGATTAAACAGAAACATGTTAAAATTCGTTATGAAACATAACAGCAAAAACATAGGGCCAATTGCAGAAGCTTGTGGGAGGTAGCAATTTGCCTGCAATTAGCTAACTGTAATGCTTAACTGCATTCCAAAATGTAATGGAAATGCACCTCTTCTAAGTAGCTGAACATGTATTAAAAGCGAATTTTGTTCCCTCAAGTTTTGGGAAACTTTGGATTTTGTTGCAGCTTTGGATCTTGAAAGATAAAGGAAAAATTTACTCGAAGTAGAACACAAAATTGCATAAAGTAAGGCTTGCCACTGGTTTCTGGTTCATAGGATGGATATCGAATTCTGAGTAGTGTCAGATTTTTTATTTTTTCTGCTCAGATAGGAAATTTTGCAATTTACACATCTATGCCATTGAGTCCTCATTAGTCGTTCTGAAATACAGAAATTTAAGTGCTTTGAGTCATTGCTATATATTGTTTGCCAATGCCAAATTATGAATTATGCACAAGAAAAAAAATTACGAAACAAACAAGGATTTAATCACCCATCACATCGAAAATAGACCAAGGAGTACGAGTCCTATGCAGAATTTGGCAGTTAGGGTTTGTGTGAATTTGGTTTGGAGAATCATTTGGTAGAGGATTAGACAGTGGGTTCGGTTAAAATAATCCTGAGTTTTTAATGTAATAATAATAATAATAAATCGCATGTCTCATGAAAATTACACAAAAAAGAAATTAAAAAATTAGAAGGATCAAACAAAAAGAATCCATGATTAATTAGAATATTAACTAAAAAGTACTATCCCAAATAACAAAAAAATACTAGGGGTCTAAGAATTTATTATTATTGATTAGGAAATTAATTGTGAAATCAAGTGCAAGTAAGCAACTTGTTATTATTGATCAGGAAATTAATTGTGAAATCAAGTGCAAGTAAGCAACTAGTCTATTCTGAGGGAAGAGAATAAGATAGATTGTTGTTGTACTCAGACGTCACATAAACGGCTTAGATAGAGTCTGTACTTATCCACGAGTAGCCACAGCTTCTAGTGTCAGCCTATCTACGTCCCTCATTTCCTCTTAACATGGTCTCTGGCAAAACATTTTCAATCCCCAAGTTGAAAACAATTTGTGCAAATCTTCTATGGTGTTCTACATCCCAAACAAATCTTCTTGATGATGACCATTGGTGGCGGCAGTGGTGGTAGTGAAGAGTCCTTGTCCATGAACTATTGATGCTGAAAGATGTGGTGTTGATGGTAGTGGTTGGGACTGAGATTGGTGATGTACGCCATTATTCATTCGTGAAAATTAGTTTCTCTATTGACTAGAGCGCAAGATTTGGAAGCTTTATTGTATACTGTTTAATAGATGGATGAAATATGATGATATCAAGGATAGGACATTGGTGTTATCTACCTTTGGAAGTTTTTTATTCGGCAATAATTTAACTTTAGAAGGCAGCTAATCTTACTTAGTGTCTCTCTCTCTCTATATATATAATTAAAAGTATCTTTTCTTTCATATAAAGAGAGACTTCATTGGTATGACGGTCTCTCATTTTATACTCAAAAAGATTTTAAGGAGTTTATAACTGTCTCTTATACACATCTAATGTGTATAAGAGACAGGGAGTCACTTTGAACCCCTTCCTAATTTTAAGGAGATTTCTAATTACCAAATAGGCATATGGACAGTGTATTCTTGTCCACTTGTTTAGCCTTCTAGTATGTTGTTACTCTGTAAGTTATTTAGGTTAGTTTCCCACATATCTAAACAACTAATAAGTTATTCACATTAGTTTCCCATATATCTAATAGTGGCTCATCTCTTGCAAATTCCCATCATTTCTTTATTAGTTACCTTCTGAATATGTATTACTCCAGAATCAATATATAACACAAATATAATATTTTCTCTTTTACATGAATTTCATACAAAATAATTATCTATCAATTCTTAATTCTTTCACAACAATACTAATAGTCCATGGATTTGAACCGTTACAACGCAAGTTTTCCCTGTTATAATTTCGTCTTATTTATTTACTTCTTTATCTCTATCATCGAGTTTGTTCATTTATAGTTGTCTTGAAAATTATTGATTTTGGATGAGATGCACACATATCAAGTATACGTATAACTAATATCTTTCTATCGCCAAATATAAAGGGAGAGACCCCAATTTGTATGGTGGTCTCTCCCTTTTGATTTCTACTTAATTATATAAAAAAAAAATCTAATAATAATAAAATATAAACCTATTACACAAGATAACTACCATTATCTGATAATGGCTAATTTTGTACTTTGCTAACTTCTCACGTTAGTTTTCCACAGGGGCGAATCTAGAAGTTGAATAAGAGGGGGACAAAAACTAGAGATAGATATTCTGGGAGAGAGTTTTATAATTTTTGCAAAACTTTACGGGGTAAAGTCTAATTTTTTAAAAGGAGTTATTGAAATTTTTAAAAAATATCAAGAAATCTAAAATATTTTTAAAACTCTTGGGGAATAAGATTGTATAAATATATACATAGGGAACACTTTTTTATATTCTCTAAAATTTTTTGGGGGACAAATTCTAATTTTTATAACAGTATAATAATAATTTAAAAAATTTTAAGGGGAGAAAAACATATTTTTAAAAATCTTGGGAGGGGGGACTGCCCCTCTTTCCCACCTCTTCTATGATCTGCCCCTGGTTTTCCATTAGTCCTATCACACAAGGTAAGTACCACTATCTGATAGTAGTTACTTTTTATTTTTGCTAACTTGTCACATTAGTTTTCTATTTGTATCTGATAGCGGTTATTTTTTAGCAAACTACTATCTCTTCTTCATCAATTACCTTTTTAAAATTTATTTACTCTAAAAAGACTGTCTCTTATACTCATCTAGATGTGTATAAAATTAATTTTCCAACAAAATAAATAAAAAATTAACTAGAATCCAACAAAATGAATCCAAGATTAACTAGAATATCTACTAAAATGTACAATCCCAAATAACAAGAAAAATATTAGGCGTCTGAGAATTTACTATTATTGATTAGGAAATTAACTATGAAATCAAGTGCAAGTAAGCAACTAGTCATCTGAGGGAAGAGAATAAGATGGATTGTTGTTGTGCACGGACGTCACATAAACGACTTAGATAGAGTCTGTACTTATGCAAATGCGTAGCCACAGCTTCTAGGTGTCGGCCCACATTTCCTCTAAAATGGCCTCTGGCAGAGCATTTTCAATCCCCAAGTTGGAAACAATTTGTGCAAACCTTCTATGGCGTTCTACACTCCAAACAAATCTTCTTGATGATGAGTCAGTGACGGTGGTGGTAGTAGTAGTGAAAAGTCCTTGTCCTTGAACTGTTGAAGATGAAAGAGGTAGTGGTGATGGCAGTGGTTGGGTCTGAGATTGGTGGTGTACGCCATTATTCATTGGTGAAAATTGGGTTTCTCTATTGATTGGAACACAGGATTTGTAAGCCATATTGTATGCTGCTTAATAGATGGATGAAATATGATGACACCAAGGATAGGACATCGAAGTTATCTACCTTTGAAAGTTTTTTATTCGGCAACAATTTAACTTTGGAAGGCAACTAATCTTAGTTACTCTATTTCTCTCTCTATATATAAAGGGAGTATCTTTTCTTTCTATATAAAGGGAGAGCCCCCAATTGGAATGGTGGTCTCTCCTTTTGGACTATTTTCTACTTTTATGGAGTTTCATAATTGAAAAAAAAAACCAGCAAACATGTTTTTTACTAGGGAGTCACTTGGAACCCCTTCCTAATTCTAAGGAGATTTCTATTTACTAAAAAAAAAAAAAAATACAGTAAGAGTAACTACCACAAACTACTGACCTGTAAGTTACTTAGATTAGTTTTCCACATATCTAAACCACTAACCTGTAAGTTATTTATTTATTTCTTTATCTCTAACATTTAGTTTGTTTATTTATAGTGGTCTTGAAAATTATTGATTTTGGATGAGATGTACACAAATCAAGTATGCGTACATAACTAATATCTTTCTATATATAAAGGGAGAGATCCCAATTGGTATGTTGGTCTCTCCTTTTGGATTCCTACCTAATTATAAATAAAATAAAATAATAATAAAATATAAACCTATTACACAAGGTAACTACCATTATATGATAGTGGCTAATTTTGTTCTTTGCTAACTTCTCATGTTAGTTTTCCTAATTAGTCCTATCACACAAGGTAACTACCGCTATCTAATAGTGATTACTTTTTTTTTTTTACTAACTTTTCACGTTAGTTTTCCATTAGTATCTGATAGCGGTATTTTTTAAAAAACTACTATCTCTTCTTTTTCATCAATTACATTTCTAAAATCCACTACTCTAAAAAATTAAAAAGTACTAGAATTACAAAATAAAAAAATTAAAAGGATCCAACAAATGAATCCAAGATTAACTAGAATATTAACTAAAATGTACTATCCCAAACAACAAGAAAATATTAGGGATATGAGAATTCACTATTTTTTATCAGGAAATTAATTGTGAAATCAAGTGCAAGTAAGCAACTAGTCAATTCTGAGGGAAGAGAATAAGATGGATTGTTCTTGTGGACGAACGTCACAAAAATGGCTTAGATAGTTTCTGTACTTATGCAAATGAGTAGCCAAGCTTCTAAATCACTTATCTACGTCCCTCATTTCCTCTAAAATGGTTTCTGGCAAAGCATTTTTAATCCCCAAGTTGGAAACAATTTTGTGCAATCTTTCTATGGCATTCTACTCCCCAAACAAATCTTCTTGATGATAAGTTGGTGGCGGTGGTAGTGGTAGTAGTGAAGAGTCCTTGTCCTTGAACAGTTGAAGATGAAAGAGGTGGTGCCGATGGCAGTGGTTGGGATTGAGATTGGTGATGTACGCCATTATTTATTGGTGAAAATTGGTTTCTCTAATGACTGGAACACAGGATTTGGAAGCTTTAAAAAATGCTACTTAACAGATAGATGAAATATGATGATATCAACAATAGGACATCGGTGTTATCTACCTTTGGAAGTTTTTTATTCGCCAATAATTTAATTTTTGAAGACAGCTAATCTTACTTACTCTCTCTCTCTCTCTATATATATATATATATATATAAAGGGAGCATCTTTTCTTTCTATATAATGGAAAATCCCCGAAATTGATATGGTAGTCTCTCCCTTTAAATTGTTTCATAATTGCAGAAAAAAAAAGAAATATAAAAAAACAGCAAACACATTTTTTTTACTAGGGAGTCACTTTGAACCACTTCCTGTTGAACCCCAGTTATGTTTTGATGATGACCAAATCACACTAATGGTTTGAAAACAAGTGTGCAGAAAAATAGGTAGGTTCGGACGCAAATGATCGTCCAAACAAAACAACCAGCAGACTCCACGGACGCAAATGACTGTCCGAAAGACAAAGATGTGGATAAGAGGTAATGTGTCCGACACAAAGAATTTGAAGTTGTCTCAGACGAAAAAACAGCGTCCGATCATAAATTCTCTCATTCTTATGGAACACATGTTCTTGAAGGGATGAATTGTTTTGCATAAATTGACTCATTCTCCACGTACTCATTATATTGATCTTTCAAGGGGGAGAATAAACTTAGGGGGAGCTTGCATTGCATTTTTTTCTTATGTTTTGATAATGCCAAAAGGGGGAGAAATAATGGACAAATTCTCTTGTGTTGTACTTCATATTTTATGGTTGTTTTTTGAATTATCAAGCGTCCAATTGATTTGTCATCATCAAAAAGGGGGAGATTGTTGAACCCCAGTTATGTTTTGATGATGACCAAATCACACTAATGGTTTGAAAACAAGTGTGCAAAAAAAACAGGTAGGTTCGGACGCAAATGATCGTCCGAACAAAATAGCCAACAGACTCCGTGGACTCAAATGACTGTCCGAAAGACAAAGCATCGGACGATGGTAATTGTCTGACACAAAGAATTTGAAATTGTCTCGGATGAAGAACAGCGTCCGATCATATTTCCAGAAGACTTTGCTTCGATCGGACGCATGTTCGGACGCATCCTCGGACGTCCGAACGAATACCCTCAGAGAACGGACGCAGCATCAGACGCAGAAGTTCACAGTGGTTGTCCGAAAGGTCCAACGGCTAGTTTTTCAATAAACAGAAAATAGCCGTTGGAAAGTTGTTGGAAGCAGATTTTGGGCAACTGTAAATAACCCTAAGGCTGAATTAAATAAAAAGAGACTTCTACATTGATTACAAGTAATAGTCAACTTGAGCTATTTGGGAGAAATAGTGGGTACAAGTGCTGTAATAGTGTAGGTAGTTTTGTGAAAAGAGCTTAGAAGTGTAAGAGTTCTTCAAGTGTAAGAGTGGACAGATAACAATTGTAACAAATGGAGGTTGTGAGGGTAAAACTCTTGGCTAAACTAAAGGAAATTAGTGCGAGCAAGAGTGATCCTCATTTGTGTACAAGAGGTTATTGTCTCACCTACTTTGAAGAGACTTTTAGTGGCTAAACTTCAAGTTGTGAACTTGGTAGTTGCCTTGTAAGAAGCTCTTTATAGTTGTAAGCTCCAAGCTTGAGAAGATTGGGAGTTTTGGTTTGATTCTCTTAATCTCAATATTCTTATTTGTTCTTTAAGCTTAAATTGTTGAATATCTATTGTATCCATTTGTGTTTAAGTTTTTATTTGGTGCATAAAGTTTGCATTTTTATTAAGTACATAAAAAGGTTTATTTTAGATACAACCTAATTCACCCCCCTCTTAGGTTGCTTTTTGGGCCAACACTTCCTAATTTTAAGGAGATTTCTAATTACCAAAAAAAATTCTTGCTTGGAGGACCCTAGCACTAGAACCACTATCCTATGAGTTATTTAGGTTGGTTTCCCACATATCTAAACCACTAATAAGTTATTCACGTTAGTTTCCCATGTATCTAGTAGTGGTTCATCTTTTGCAAATTCTTATAATCTCTTTATTATTTACCATCCTAATAAGTATTACTCTAGAATCGATATACAACATGAATATAATATTTTCTCTTTTAGATGAATTTCATACAAAATAATTATCTATACAGTCTAGATGTCTTTAAGAGCAATACTAATAGTCTAGGGAATCCAACCTCCTTGTTATACTTTCATCTCATTTATTTATTTCTTTATCTCTATCATTGAGTTTGTTTATTTATAGTGGTCTTGAAAATTTTTGATTTTGGATGAGATGCACACACATCAAGTGTGCGTAGATAACTAATCTTACTATATATAAAGGAGAGAGTTCTATTTTGTATGGTGATCTCTCGCTTTAGGTTCCTAATTAGTTAATTTTAAATTTTAAAAAATAACCACCATGAAGTAAAAATAAGAGAAAAGAAATATCTACTATCAGGTGACTAAAAAAAAAGAGGTTTATAACTACCAAATTCTTTAATTGCTTTCAAATAATTATCTCTTAAATTTACTTAAAAAATCTTACTAAATTAACAATATTGAATTATTTAATTAAAGTTATATTTATAATTTTTTTAAATGGCACACAAATAAAGTGTGTGAAAATCACTGGTATATATAAAGGGAGAGACTCAATTGGTGTGGTGACCTCTCGCTCCTATTGCCATCCTATTTTATTTTTATTATCCAAATTTTTTTTTTATTAAACTACACTACTCAACACATAAAAGTACCCCTACTCTATCGCCATTCATCTTCCCACGTCTACTCTAACAACCATGCCGATGATATTAAACACAATTACAATTCATAATTATCTAAATATTCCTTAACATGTTAGTAATCCTTAAGAATCCCTTGCAAAATAAAAAACTAACC
Source organism: Cinchona pubescens (assembly GCA_025175665.1). Lineage (NCBI taxonomy): Eukaryota > Viridiplantae > Streptophyta > Magnoliopsida > Gentianales > Rubiaceae > Cinchona > Cinchona pubescens. The sequence goes on from JANKKI010000356.1 coordinate 1,896,743, forward strand.
TTTCTTTTTTCACAACAATTCTAATATCCGAGGCATTCCAATCATCAAGAATTTTATTACGGCAAGTAATATCCACCATATTTTTGTTTTCTTTTTAAAACTTCCAGCCAATGTTTTGTTTCTTACATTTTTTTTCATGTTTTATGTAACTAATTTTGGATTTTGGGAAAGAAAATACTCATTAGCAGTAGATTTAGGATGGAGAGCAGTGGTTGTGTCAAAGACGCCGTCTTTGACAACTTGCTCTTAAATGCATTAATAATATATTTCATTTAGACCTCTATTTTTTAAATTGCAGAAAAGTAATACACAAAATGAATCTAATACCCCTAATACTATCACTAAAATACATCTAATTCTTCTCTAAAAATAACTGTATAATCATAGTGCTTGATTCTTTTGTGGAGACCATATTTTCTTCATTAGTACTTCATCATCTTTAATATCAATATAACTATTGGGCTCTATTATTCTACTTATATCTCTAGGTTGAGCATTCAACAAAATGAACTGAATTAGAACTACTTCTGAACAATTACAAGTTTGATGTAAGTTGTGTTTTTATCATTAATTTTTGAAGAATAAAAACATAAGAATGTATTCTTCTTGCATCATGATATGAATTATGATGTCAATCTTCTTAATATATAATCATAGCTAAATCAACATATTTTTATATAATATGTTATGTATAAGTGATCTTATGATTAGTTGAGATGACATAGAAGTAGGGAAGTGCATGCAAAATTAATCCTAGATTTACATTTTAGGTTGAAATTGTTATTTAGAAGTATTAAAAGAAATTAAAAGTTAGGGGCTTGTTTGCAAGTAAGAGTAGGAAAAGAATAAATATTGTCTTATGGATAAGATCAAAGTAAAAAAGGATCCTAGTAAAAACAAAGAGTAAAATCCAGATTCTTGGAATGTCATTGGTTTCGAATTCTTATTAGATATTTGAGAACTTGCATAGTTTGAACTTATTAGCTATAATGCATATTGTTCTTTTTTTGGAGGCCCTTGCTATCTGCCATTTTTTGTGTGTTATTGGTTCCAGCTAGAATGTCTCATGTCTCATGTCTCACCATATTCCATGTAATATATGTGTATATGAAGTGATACAGAATTCATGCTCATGTGGTCAATGAAGGTTAGGCCAATATTTAAGACGCTAAGGATCATCTATTTCACAAAAAATTATTTGCTATTTACTCTGTTGGACAGTGCTGTCGTAGGCACTCACAATTCTGAATAATAATGTAGTAGTGGTAAGTACAAGTCGTCCCACAGAAAAAGTAGTTTATTCTTGTGTTTAAACGAAAAAGGGGGGTTTTTGAATGCTTTTAAGATAAAAACTAAAGAATAAAGTAAATTGAGATGTGAACTCAATTTAAGAAGAATCTTGGTTTTTGTCATATCTGCCATGGAAATTTTACAAGTCGATCGTTGAATATCAAAGATAATTCAATTTCTATGCTGTCTCTTACCAAGCACTAATTGAAGAATTAACTTGAATTTCAATTCAAAGTTAATTCTTATTTCCTTATAAAGTTACTAATTTTCAACACGCGATCCAATGAACTCTAACTATTAATTTAATCTAGACACGCACCAATGATTAATTAATAGAACCATAAAAATCAACAAGAACAATAACACGCGGTTAAAACAATCTGGCAGTAAATTAATTCTAATAACTTAATTATTCTGCAGCAATAACAAGTTAAAAAGAACAATCTTAAAATTAATCGAAGAAAAATAATCAATACTTGATATATAATTGAATAAATTCAAGAACAAAAAGTCTCACAATATAGTAAAATTGACCATGGCTTCAAATTCCTCCACCAAGAAAAAGGTTTTAGGCACTAAGTGCCATGAAAGAATAATGAAGAATTTTCTCTGTCGAAAACCCTAGCTAAAACAAGGAAATAATGTGTTGACTCCCTTCTAATTACCCTACATGGGGTATTTATAATGAGTACTAGAGGGTTACAATAATTGTCTAAGGATAAGAACGTGAAATTGTATGAAAAAAAGTCCAACCGGGCGAAGAAATTTGCCAAAAATAAAAAAAATACGAAACCCTGCTGTTTCGGGTACACATGCATAGCCTATTTGTGTGCATGTGCACGTGAACACATTCTGGAAAATTGCCTTTTGGACTCAACGCACATGTGCTGCACCTCCCCAGCGCATGTGCCCTGGGCTTCAACATTGTGCCTTGCCTTCGACTTCTGTTTTGACCTTGATTCTTTTGGAATTTGGAAAAGTGTAAAACACGAAAGTTGTAGCTCTCTCTCTTAGCTTTCCAACGCATCTTGAATCACCTAATCAGAGCTTGGACTCAAAAGTTACGCTTAAAATACGAAATAGTGTCCAAAATAGCATCATACTTGTGCATGTTTCGCACCTTAGCATTTTCTTTCACCTTTTTCATCTTTTTCAGCTCTTTTTCACTTTAACCCTACAAAAACTAAGAATAACCAAATTAAACTACAATAATAACTCAAATCTTGCTTACAACACATAAAAACGTGGTAAATGACACAAAAGATATAACACAATTATGAACTTATCAAATTAGTCCACACTTAGCATTTGATCGTTCTCGAGCAAACATAAAATTTAAACATTTAAGCATATGAAAATTCCACTCAACATATTCTCTCAAATATCCACATAAATAATCAATAATCAGTTCACCAATCAGTTGAGCTCTAATGCTAATAAAAACCAAAACATGAAATTCGTGTGTATGTGTGTATAGCCATTCGATAACTTAGATTTGAAAATATGAAGATTAAATCGTGAAGACCCTTAAAATTTTTTTAAACACCCCATAGCTCACTTTTGACACCCTTCCACTAATCTAGACAACCGATTCAATTTAAATTTAGATGTAGGACTTTCAGCTCGAACTACAAATTAGGATATTAGTTAGCCAAAGAAGGGAAAGGATATAACGAATAAGAACGAGATCTTTCTAGTAATGGTGGCCACCACATTAAAGTGAAACTTTTCTGCACTTGTGAAACATCATATATCGACAACCCCATACTCAAGTAATAAATATCCATGAAAAATTTTTAACAACCAAAAACCATAGCCAAATATGCCAACATTCTTTCGGACATATATACATCACATGATTATTTCAATTTTTTTTATATCCGCTTATAGTATGAGTACCAGTGGTAGGTACTATCCGCAACATATAAACACGCAGGTACCAGTGATGGGCACTACCTGCAAATATAGGTACCAGTGATAGACACTACCTGTATATATCAAAAACTCCCATTATCATTATATATTTTTTATTCAACATTTTTTTTCTAATACCCCATATTACTCCATAAATGTACATCACCTACTTCTCACAAACTTCCACCCTTATATCCCCTAAACATATAATGTGCACCATAAAGCTCTTAAAGGGATAATTTAGGATAAAATAATTAAAAGAAATATTAAGCTCAATAAGGGTAGGTAAATTGAGTTCAAGTGACAAAGAAGACAAATGATCTTTCTATTCACAAGACTAAGGTTCAAACAAGGCAATTAGAAATAAATTGTTAAAATGGTTGGCCAGAAAGGCTCAACAAACAAAAAAGAACACTACCCTCAATTTTAAACTAAATCGGGTCATCTAACAATTGGTTTCGAAAATGTAATGAAGTGAGTTTTTGGGATGCATCATAATTGAGTCTACATAAATTTCTCTAAATCTCCCCAAATAAAAAATTAATGTATGGCTTAGTGCTCAAAAGTTTTGAAAATCATGAATGGAAAATAGTAACACTAACTACTCATTCATGTATGGTTTAATTAAAGATTTATTATGCAAAAAAATTGGGAAATACATTATGCAAAAACTTTCGATTTTTTTTAAAAAATAGTCAATTAATCCACAAAAATTTTCAAAATTTTGACAAACTCTCAAATCAAAGGAAAAGTCAAAATATTGTATCCAAATTGAGTAAAATACACCAAACAACTTAAATGTCCAAATAACTCCCCCACCCCACACTTAAAAATAAGCATTGTCCTTAATGAAAAAATAAAAGTATAAAATGGGAAAAAGAAAAGTTTCTTTGGATTTAATTTGTGTTTGGAGCAGTATCCACTATAAATATTCCCTTGTCACGAATGAAAGCTAGAGTAACACTAAACAAAATAGAACAAAACAAATAATTCCCCTTGAGACAATAAGAAAAACAAGAAAATTGTAGAAAAGAATCCTACAATAAAAATAAAAATAAACAAAAACACCATGACGAAATTTAAAACCTAGCTAAAAGGAAATTAACTAACTAAAATGTCTAATAAAATAAAATAGCAACTAAAATTGTTTGAGAAATCAACTGCCAAAATTAAAAGATAAAGAAAATATCCCAAAACACAGGGCATGAAAACCTCAAGGATAAGGCGGTCCCAAATCCTGCGAGAAATGAGGAAAAGGTGAAAACGTCGACGGATCCTCTCCCTGCTCCCTGGCCATCAAACGGGCCTTCATAGTCTACAACTAAGCTGCCAGGCATACTGATATTGAATAAATGAATCAAAATGGTGGCTCATCCACTGTTGCTCCGCTAGGATTTGTTGTAGAAGCTTTTCCTGAGTCTCTTGTGGCATAGGCACAGGCTCATTTTCGAAATCAGCAACTTCATATGCATCTGTCTCTTATACACATCTAGATGTGTATAAGAGACAGCTCTTATGACCCTTAATAGTGTTTTGAAGGTCAATCTTGTACGTAATCCTTGACTTGGCCAAACACCCGAAATGCAACGGTGATTGTTTCAGATGGGGAAAACATAAACCTGATTACTTATTGGTTGCGGAATAGCAAATTTTTTGGCGTATGAGTTGATCGATATCTATAGATTTCCCAGTTGCAAAGCAATACAAGAGTTTTGCTTTCTCTAGAGTGACGTGTGCAAGTTGATTAACCGGAAGGAGTCAAGCACAAAGAAACTTAAACCAGACAAACCAAGCCGATTTAAGTGTATTAGCATTAAAATGCCGAGCCACCACGTTGCCATCCTCCGTATAAGTCCATTCAACTTTCCCATCACAAAGAATACTGGTGATTTCCTGCAACTCCATGTTAGCATTTCGGGTGTTTGGCCATTCATCATTACGTACAAGATTGACCTTCAATACTCTATTAATCTCAGTGGTAGAGACATCCACATCTTTTCCCTTTACATATACCTTGGTGTCGCTATAATGGGCAAAATTTGAATAAAATTTGTGCACCGCCGGGGTAATTGCATCTATAGGAGTGGAGATGAAGAGATCCAATCCACGATTGCGAATGGTTAATTTGATCTCGGGCACCCCTGCCAATGGAACTTGATTGCCCATTTCCTTGACTACAACCCATTTAGAGATGTCATTATTGTATTTTTGTTGGGCTGCTGTAGTAAAAAATCTTACACCCCCAACTATCCTAGGTTGTTAAGACCCAGATGATGAGGATGCTCCGGCACTCTTGCCTGTGGCTGTTTTCTTTTCTGTTCTTCCCATTGCTAAAAAATGCGGATAAATAAGAATCTCATGACTCCCAAACAAATAATTGTGACACCCTACACTTAAATAAAAGGCCACTACCCTAATCATAAGCCTTAGAATATGTATGAAAATTCAAGCAAAATAATGCCTAAAACTAAGGCTTATACACATTCCAAAAACATTCCTATGCATGAAAATTAATCGAAAGATATCACATGACATAATTAACATGCTAGGAATTAAAATCATGCCCCAATGCCTTGTTTTTTAATGATTTTATTCATTGAGACAATTTATCGAACACATGGGATGCATAGTTAAAGATCAAATTTTTGTGTATGTAATGAACATGAAATCCATCCTCAATCAACAATTCAAACATAAATCACTCCAAACATAAATTTAAAATTCAATCCATAATAGATTTAACCAATTAAAGCATAAAAAAAATCAACACATTCAGGATAACCAATTGAAACCCATAAGGAAAAATTGAAGTAAAAGAATGAAATTCATACCTTGATGTAATTTTTATCTTTGAAAAAGAAGAAGTTTGAGTGTGAATTTGATGGATTTTGGGCGATTTGAGGAAGAATTAGGAGTGGGAAAATTTGGGGATTGAGAGGAATTTGAAGGGAAGAAGAAGAGTATGTGGCTGTTATGTTTGTGAAGAAGGGATTTTACCCTTTTAAGCAATCGCGCGCACATGCACTGCAAGTTCAACACACATGTGCGCGGAAAGTAGTGAGGTTGGTTGCTATTCTGCCTCGCGCACAAGCGCTGGGCTTATAGCGAGCATGTGCATGCGAGGCAGAAGCGAAGTTTCACAAACTACTTCGCGTACATGTGATGCAAGTTCAGCGCACATGTGTGCAAGAAATAGAACAAATTTTAATTTTTTTTTCAAATCACAAAACAACCCCTAAAACATAAATTTCTATACTAAATCACCCATTCAAAGAATCATTTTATCATTTTAGCTCTGGAATAAAGTCGATTTCCCAACTAGCAACAAAATTAAAATAAGCTGACCTTTAAAACTAAAAATAAACAAAAACAAAGTTGCAAAAATTAAATTACGGAACTTAAGAAAAATGGACATAAGTTGGACTCAAATAACACCTTTGTTTACTGTCGTTGGCTCAATTTGATGCTCTTTCACTTTAAGTATCTCCCATGTTGAGGAGTCCAAGGATCTTCCGTTTCACTATTCTCATAAATAAGGGATTTAACCTCCTTTGTTCCTTCTGGACTCTTAACAAGTTGCTCTTCTTGTGGATTGCTAAGTTGACTTGAGATAATAACCTTCTCCTTATCTTTCAAAAATAAGTATTTCAGGAGACTAGGAAGGTAGTTATAAACCAAAATTGTGCCCTGCACAACAGATAGCATCAACTTCTCGTTAGAAAGTGGTAAAGCATTAGGACCTTCATTACTTGTTTGCTGCGACAAGTTTTTATCCTTTCCCTAAAGATGTTCTTTATGGTTCACGTCCACCTCCCTATTGTTGGCATGTCCATGAATTTCTTGTATTGGAGGCTTATAACACATCGATTGTAGAAACAAGTTTAGTATGGTCAGACGATTCAACATCATCATAAATACTAAATTGAACAGTTGTATCACCAAATTCCATACTAAGAGTGCCACTAAGAACATCTATCTTAGTTAGAGAAGTAGCCAGAAATGGTATTCTTAATAAAATAGGAGCATTAGAATCACCTTATTCCATTTCTAGAACATAAAAATCAGCGGAAAAAACAAGACTTCCCACTTGAACTAAGATATCCTCTACTATTCCTTTAGGATAGGCTAAAGATCTATCAACCAGTTGAATTATCATACCAGTATTATTCAATGGACTAATTTTCAATGCATCATAAACAGCACATGGCATTACATTAATAGATGCACCTAAGTCCAGCATGGCCTTGTCAAATTGTGAATGTCCTATCTTACAAGGAATAGAAAACATACTTGGGTCCTTATGCTTCTCAGGTAGGGATTTTTGAATTATTGACGATACATTTCTCCCAACCTCTTCCTTCCGATATAACTTTCTTTTCATTTTGCTTTCGTTTATTGGTACACAATTCCTTCAAAAATTTAGCATAGCGAGGTATTTGTTTAATAGAATCTAATAAAGGAATATTTACCTCGCACTTATGAAAACTTTCATACAACTCCCTGTCGGGATCCTCTTTTGGAAACTCTTTCAACGTCTCGAGAAATGGGGGTTCGGACTTATATTCTAGCCTCATAGGAACACTTTCTTCCTCAATGCCACTGCCTTTCTTTTTGCATGGAACAACATCTTTTTTAGTCTTGACCTCGTTCTTCTCGGGCTTAACACGTTCAGGAACCATTTTGCACTGCATCTCAACTTCCATACCACTCCTCAACATAATTGCACTAATATTTTCTTTGGGATTGATGATCGTTTGAGATGGAAACTTTCCAGAACTTTACAATTCCAATCGGCTGATTGCAGTCGCCATTTGTCCCATTTGGTGCTGCAACTGCTGAATGCTGGCCTTGGTATCCTGTTGAAATTGTACAGTATAAATAGCTGTTAAAGTATTCAGCATTTCCTCTAAAGACTTACCGACTGATTATTCGAATCAGCTTGTTGTCTTTGAGCAAATGAGAGCCTGTATGGTTGGAAATTCTATCGATTTTGTTGTGCTTAAGGTTGTGCTGGATTCTCATATTTCAAATTAGGATGATCCCTCCATCCAGGATTATACGTGTTAGAGTAGGGATCATAATTTGTTTGTGGTTGCACCAGAAATCCTCCCGCCGCATTTACTTGCTCTTGGAATTCCTCTTGTAATGTGGGACACGTATTTGTTGAGTTCCCATCGTTTGAGAAAATGTCGTAGGGTTGTGCTACTGTTGCTGTTTCTGAAGCCAATTTTCATACAAAAGAAGTCAGACTAGCCATTTTTTGTTCTAAAGATGAAACTCTTACCTCGTTAAGATGTTTGATAGGTTGATCATGTCGTTTCCCAAACTTTTGAGAACGCAGGGCCATATTCGATATAAGCTAACGAGCAACATCTATGGTCAAATTTAGAACTGTGAAAGTGTAATGCCCTTCCACTTGCAGCGTCGATCGTGTTCCTTTCATTTGGCAACAAACCTTCATAAAAATAAATAAAGAGTCACTTATCTGATGATGTGGACACCTTGCACACAATTTCTTGAAGCGCTCCCAATACTCGTACAAGGACTCATCATTGAACTGCCTTATGCCACAAATTTCTTTTCGGTTATTTGCAGTCCGAGAGGCTGGAAAATATTTTGCCAAGAATAATCTGTTCATCTGCTTCTAGGTGTCCATCTACTAAAGCCAATGCCTCAGCTTGTAAATTTGTTTGTTGTTGTTAACCATCTAGAAAATGTGTGATAATTGTCCGTTGTGATCCCTTAGGATGCCACCACCAGCTGCCATTCCTGGGTTTCCTTTAGAAACACCATCCACATTCAATTTGAGGCATCCGTATGAAGGGCAGTCCCATTTGACAACTAGGATCTTTTTTGGCTTGGTTTGGATTAGTTGGTTACAAATGCCCCATGACAGTAGGAAGTCCATCGGCTGTGGTTACCTTTTTAAAGGGATGAGTTGAGGAGATATTTACTAAATAAGAGTTGATGTCCGTAGTAATCCATGTTGCACTACTTGTGTTGCCATCCAAAATAGCCTTGTTCCTAGCTTTCCATAAGAACCAACAGATGACGCAATGAAGTATTTTATGGACTACTCCAATTGCGGAAGAAGGTGTTGCAGCCCACCACCATGAATTTAACTTTTCCAAGATGGTCGTAGATGGGGTAATAGGTAACTCCAGCCAGTCGACAAAGAATTGCCACATTTGGCGTGATCTTATACACATTCCATGTGTATGGTCCAACATTCTTCGTGACAGTAAAACCAGCACTTAGAGGCCAACGAGAGGCCAATTTTTCTTAAAGTATCATCTAACGGCAGCCGCTTATTCAGCAATTTTCACATGAAAATGGAGATCTTCAACTAAAGTCTGTTGTCCCAAATCATTTGTCGAGAAAGTATAGGCGCCTTGGGGGGGTACGTGTTGATGAGAGTGAGAAAGAACCTTTAGGTGTGAGGGTCCAAACAATGAGGTCCGGTTCATCAGTTTGAAGGCATGGTCTTGTGCTAAGAACTGCTGCGATGTTTTGTAACTTCTCATTGGAGTATTTCTCATCCAGGGGGGAAAGATTCCAGCCATTGTGACCTCCAACGTGTAAAACCTTAAGATGTTCATCATATACTTGTTCAACCATGTGGGATAAAGGCCCATGTTCACCATGGGTCGAACCAAAAGGACCAATCTGCCTTCCGTGGGAGAAATAATAGCCACTTTTCTGCATCATCACGAGCTCGCAACATTCTCTTCCAATTATATGAATCACTTGGTGATGCCGAGACTAACGTGGGATACTCACTATTAAGGTAGCGATTTTGAAGAAAAGAGCACCACAAAGAATTGCTTCTTTGGAATTTCCACCAAAGTATGATGCCAAAGCCACGAACCACCTGACAGCACTAATGGGAAAATTTGGATTTTAATGGTGGTATGAGCTAGGTTTGGCTCCGTTGCTTCAATCTCCGACTAGCCCTTCCGAGCAACCCCAAAAGAAATTAGCAAATTGCCATTCCAACTCTTTCAGCACTGATTTTGGAGGTAAAAGAACAGACAATAAATAAATTGGGATGCTACTTAGGACGTGCTTGATGAGAACCAGTCGTCCTCCGGGTGAAAGAAATCGCGTCTGCCAGCCACGAATTCGGGCTGCCACTTTTTTTATTAGTGGCTGGAAGATATTACTTCTTCTTTTGGCCTTTTGAATGGGACAGCCCAAATAGGTGAAGGGAAGGGATTTGTGAACAAAGCCCATCTTTGCTTGAATCAACCGTGTATAAGAGGAGCTGCCTTTTTGGATAGGTAAAGGAGTCCTTGGACTTGTTAAAGAGCTGCTCGGAGGAGAACTCAAACCTCGAATTAAAGTTCATAAGACTTCGGATGGACTTGACCTCTCCTTTAGTGAAGATAACAACATCATCTGCAAAAGCCAAGTGAGATGATGGTAGGGCATTTCTTCGGGAGAGAATAATGCGATATTTGGTAAGTTTGAAAATGATCCTTCAATTCTTGGGAAAATGTTTCAAGCATTAAGATGAATAGCAAAGGTGATAAGGGGTCACCCTGGCGAACGCCTCTGGATGACTTAAAAAATCCCTTGGGAGGTCCATTTATGAGTATAGAAAACCAACAGTCCTCCAAAATATGCTGCATAAGAGAGATCCAGTGGTCAGCAAATCCAAACTTCCGCAGTATTGCGTAAAGGAAAGGCCAAGAAACCCTGTCAAAAGCCTTGGTGAGGTCAAGTTTTATGATCATATTCCCTTCCCTTCTTTTTCGGTCTATAGAATCAACCAGCTCTTGGACAAAAAGGATGTTCATCCGCAATGTCTCTTCCTCGGACGTAGGCCGCTTGTTCGGGAAAAATGAGCTTGGGCAGAATAGGTGAAAGGCGGCTGGCCAAGATTTTTGTGCAAATTTTATTGAAAAAAGTTTTCAAACTAATGGGTAATGCGGAAAGACATTACGAAATTCACTAAAGGAGTTGGGGTTGGCTACTTTTGGAATTAGAGCAATAAGGGTACTAGTGAACATACGAGGCAGATTTACACCTTTGAGAAAATCGCTCACTGCAAGGAAAAGATCATGATGAATAATGTCCCAACAAGCGGAAAAGAAAGTCCCGTTGTAGCCATCAATGCCGGCTGCACTGTTTGGGTTGAGAGAAACCACTGCATCCTTCAGTTCCTTCGTTGAGAGCTCGGATAATAATTGCTGATTATCCACTGCCGAGACATTGCGCTTAAGGTGGTCAAGAAGTGATAGGTCTAAGGGCGCAGGATTGTTAGTGGTCAAGAGTTCCTTAAAGATGTTCATGCCGGCCTCTTCAATGAGCTGCGTATTTTCAGTCCAGTTCTCATCTACTTTGATTCTAGAGATACGCAATCGCTGTCTTTTGGCAAGAATGGTAGAATGGAAGAATTTTGAGTTTAGATCCCCCTCTTTCAGCCATTTAATCCCTATTTTTTGGCCCCTGCCAAAAGGTCTCTTCTTCCGCAAGACACCGCATATGAGTAGCTTGTGCATGAGCCAAAGCAATTTGGTTACTTTGGTTGTGATTTTGTAAGAGAGCTTCTTCCTTACTCTTCACTTGTTGTTCAGCCTTGTGCACCTTTGTAAAAACATTGCCAAACACCGTGTCACTCTAGTTCCTGAGTTCGGCTTTGAGTCTTTTTAGTTTGGAAGCAAGGATAAAGATGGGGGAACCGGTACATTCCAGTTGCCAATTGTTACCCATCCTGCAAAAAATCCGTGTTTAACCCACATGTTAAGGAATTTAAATGGCTTTGGACCTAGTGTTATTGCTGGAGTAGCTTTGAGAGCGAGTAGGGAGTGGTCCGAGCATGTCTTGAGGAGATGTTCAACATTAATATGTTGGAACGCAGCCATAAATTCAGCATTGCAAACAATTCTGTCCAGCCGCTTCCATACCACGGCACCAAACCTATTTCCCACGCCAAGTGAATTTACAACCTGACATGGAAAGGTAAGTCCATCAAGCCACATTCCTGAAGGCAATCGTTGAATTCTCCCATGGCGTCAAGGTGCAACGGACAAGAACCTTGGTATTCATTGGAGCTTGATATAACATTAAAATCACCTCCAACCAACCAAGGAGTTTGAGGTTGTATTGCACGGAGATCCTCCCAGAGTGCTTTCCTTTCTGGTTTCGTACATTTTGCATATACAAAGGAAGCTGCCAAGGCAGTGTTTTGAGAAGAAGAGGATATAGAAACATGTAAAAGCTAGTCGGAATTGAAGCTCGGAGCCAAACCTAGCTCATTATTCCAAAAAATCCAAATTTTGCCATTAGTGTTACATTCACAACATTCAAAACCCAGCTTTTGAGCAAAGAAAGAAATTCTAGCTTTGTCCACCATGGGTTCCAGTAATGCAAGAAGATTTATTCGGCGCTGTTTGATGAGTAATTTCAGCCTACGCAATGAGGGTTTATTTGCTATCCCCCGTATATTCCATGATTAATCTAGGTCATCAACTCAGACCCTAATTTGGAGGAATCATTGAAGGCGAACGAAAAATCTTCCAATTTGTGCAAGAATGAAGCCCATGCCATAGTCAAGCTAGTGACTATAAAAGAGCACTTCCTGGGAGGCAACCCAAGTCTTTAATTTAGTTGTTATTGTTTTCTTTTGGTGTGATTTTTAATTAGTTTAATGTTGAGTAATTTGGTTTGAATTAGGTTAGAATTTTAGTTTAAAAATATAAGTTTTTGAATTGAATAAATGGTGCTAAAGAATGAGGGAAATTGTCATCTTAACTTGTTAATTTTGTATTTGTAGGTTGTGCATGGAATTGGAGAAAAGTGATGAAGAGTAGAGAAATTTTGGCTAATTGTTGAAAATACACTTTGCGGAAGTTCAGCTTCATATCATGATCTGGAATTTGAGATCGCAATATGGAGCTCAAACTTCTGGAGAGTATATTTGTCATTTGTTCCATATCGCGATCTCAAATTTGAGATCGCGATATGAAACTCAAACTTCTAAGAAGGCTATTTTTCACTCAAGTCGAGATCGCGATCACGAATTCGATATTACGATCTCAACTCCATCTAGATCGCAATCTCAAAATTGAGATTGCGATCTCGAGATCAGGCCAGATCAAGATCTCGAAAGGCAGAAACGTTTTTTTTATTTCAACTCTTCTTCTTCTTTTCTCAAAATTTTCTCATATTTTTCTCTTTTCTAAAGAACAACCCTCCCCAATCCCATCAAATTCTTCCACTTTCTTCTCTTCAAAATCACTCCAATCTTCATAACCACCACAAACATCATTTTACTTCCTTCTAGGAGTATCAAAGCAAGGACATGTTGGGAGATTCCTTGGAGAAATTTCAACATCAAGGAGGATTTACACACAAGATTTTTGTGGAAATTTTCAGTCCGTAATCGGGTAATATCCTTCTTTAAATTTGTGGTTCCAATTGTTCAAATTATTGAAGATAATTTTTGGGTATTTTTTAGTGAATTTGTGGTAGGAGTTTTTGGTAGCTAATTGTTGATTTTTGGGCAATAAATTGTTGCAAATTGCACATCTGAAAAAATACACATCAAATTGCTCTATTCTTTGAATTATTGAATTGTGGTTTGGATTGGTTTGAATTTTTGTTGAGAAATTGTGAAATTGTGTTGAAAATTTGGTGAATTAATTTTATTGGTTGTGTTCTTGGAACTGTTGCTGCTTGTCTGAATATTTGATTGAATTTTGTTGTGCAAATGACAAGAGGAGTGTATGGAATTGCTGAGAGAAAACCTTAGAATTAGAGAAAGTATAACGAGATCAAGGGAAAAAAAAGGCCGGAGAGGGAACGAGTGGAGAAAGGGACATAGAACAACCTTTTGAGGGTGGTGGGAATATAGACCTCAGTTCTCGAGTGATAGAGACCAACAATTATACAAAAACAATGAAAAGAATGAGGTTATTCGAGAAATGAACTTTGACCTTTCTATGCATTGCGGGGCTTACGAAGAAGCTAGAAAAGCGTATCATTCAAGAGCAAATTAGGTCAAGAAATTAGGAGGGGTTTAATACTCCAATTGACTCCGAGGCTTCCTAGTTATTGAAGGAATTCTCACTGTAATTTCTAGAATTATAAGGATGGCAAAGTGAGGGTATGGGGGGTATTGGTAGATTTTAGTTTGGATTTGATTAATGCCTACTTTAACATACCCCCGTGTCTTCCAGTCAATATTTGGCATTGTTGATGATAAGGAGAAAGATATGAATGTAATTAAAAATGTCATATGCGATGTTTATGTTGATTGGACACAGTGCTTCCTCTAATACTGAATTGAGATTTGCACGTCAGGAACTCTCATTGGTGGCCAAGTTATGGTTTTATTTTATTAGCTGCCGAATTTGGGGGTCCAATGCTTTGAGTTTTATTCAGAGGGACAAAGTACTCTTGGTGTATGCTATTATGACAGGAGTGCCAGTAAATATTGGTAACCTTGTTAGACAAGGGTTCTTGGATAGTGAAAGGTGTTCGACCCTGTATAAGAGAATCTAGTTTGGTCACCATTTGTGCACTTTAACAGGTTGCCCCATTGATCCTGCAAGCCAATGACATATCAAGAGGCAGGATTAATCGGGAGTATGTTTACAAAATGGTGAGAGAATATGAAAAGCATCATCAAGAAGAACACCCTACCCAGCCACCACTACCACCGCCTCAGAGTACCACTTATATTCGGATGCCCCATAGTTTTGTGTTGAATGCTCCGGTCAATGAAAAGGAAAGGAATGAATTGCAAGGGTATTTGACATACAGTCAGCTAGGGATGCATAACAAGTTGACATTAATAGGAGAAGCCCTCAAGACCACCTCATTGGGTACATGGGTTCGGCCACCACCACCTCCGGTTTGGCATTTTGGTCCACCTTGTGAACAACATTACATACAACCTGGAGCTTTAGCACATCATGAGAGATCCAGCCAAGCAAGTGCGACCGTAGGGGATCAAGATGATGATCATGAAGAAGCACAAATCAATATCGAATCCGAGGGGGTCAAGACGAGATGGAACAAGAAGAATGATGCAATCAACTGCATTGGACTTTGATGATCTACAACCCAAGCAATGGAAGCACTTTGTTGAAGATGAACATTTTCTCTATTTTTCATGATTTAGCACCTTGACTTTTGATTACTTTTATTTTATTTTTGGTCCTTTAATTTGGGATATTTTAGTTTTCTTTTGAGTAGATTGGCTAATGGCCTTAAGCTGACGCCAAGTAGATATCTTTTTAAAATCATGGATTAAATATTTTTGAGAATTGCTTGGGTCTCTAGACTGTCTCTTATACACATCTAGATGTGTATAAGATACAGAGATGATAGTCAGAATAGAAGATAATGACGCTCTTGTTCCAATGGCATCAGCTTGGCCTGTCTCTTATACACATCTAGATGTGTATAAGAGACAGCTTCAATAACATCTAGATGTTATAACTCTTGGCACTTATACTCAGTCTAGATCTGTTAGCTTGAAATTACGTCATTGTTTGAGNAAATTGAAGCATACTGTTGTCACTTGATGTATAATGCATGGAAAAGAGATTAATTGAGTACTCAATGATAATGAATTTTGACGTACAATACTATATGATTGAAGTATTTGATTGGGTCATTTCATGGATTTATGTGTGAGTGAGTAGTTCTTTTACAACATAAAGATTTCAAAACTTGGCATTACTATTTTTTCAAAAAGAAGTATCAAAATTTAGGAAAAATTATTTGAAATATTAGATCTGATCAAATCACCTATATTATTTTGTTAGACAATATTTCTTTTCAGAAAAAATGAGTTAAATGAAATAGAAGGAATTTTGGGACATTTTGTGTGTTTGCATAGGGAATGTTCTTCTAATAAAATAATTGGTATTTGAGCAAGATTAATATTAAGTCATTTCACTCCTTTTCCTTGGTTTAGGGCCGTCTTTAATCAAAAAAAATATCTGCTTTTAGGAATAAGCCACAAGTACTAGATTCTATTCATGTACCCATCTAGTTTCTCCAAAATAAGCCATTAGAGTAGTAATAAGGCGAGTATCTTATTCCAACATATACCCATGTTGTTTCTCCGAATTAAGCCATTAGAAATTGCGTTTTAGTATACCAATAAGTTAAGGAGTAAATGTTTGTAATACTTGTCATTGATCTCATATTACTTATTCCTTGTTAGAGGTCTATTCCCAAAATGTGTGACATTTGCATTTAAGTAGCTTCCTAAATGAACTTCTATTTTCATGAGACCTAGTCAGGATAATTGACTAATTCCATAATATTTGTGATTTGAGAAGCAATGATGTTTTTAAATAGATAGAACTAAAACATTTGGTAACTCTTTTTGAGAATAGTAATTCTTGGTGATTTGAAATCTTGTGTGGTAAATGAATGCGTGTGCTTCTTTATAGAAAAATTGCAATTTCGGATTGACTCATTTAAACACTTCACTTATTATATAGTATTGAAAGTTTCTTGAGAGGTTTCTTAATTGTTCTAAGTACATCAAGAATTCATCAAGTGTTTTGTCAATTTTGGTGGTGTTTATGTATTTAAGTGTTAGTATTTTAATTTTTGTTTTGCTAGGGACTAGTAAAATGCTAAGTTTGGGGGTGTGATAACTCCATTGTAAACTAGAGTTAATTTACTCTAAATTATGGCATTTTGATAGTTTAAATTTTAAACTTTGAGTAATTAATTGAAAATTTTATTTAATTTCTTTCGTATGTGTTTATATTTTGTTCATGATAAATATGATAAGTTTTTATTAAAATTTTAGCTTAATTGGGTTAATATTATGCAGGTTAAAATTAGAGGTTGCAAGCTGGAATGAACAAAGTTCAAGGACCAAAATGTAATTATAGAAGAATTGAAGGCTTACTGGGAAGAGAGTCCAGCAAAAACTATCGCGATCTGAACCCCTCCAGATCACGATCTGGACTCGGAAAAATGACTTAAGTGATGTAGAGTCCATATCACAATCTCAAAATCCATATCATGATATGGACTCGTTGGTAGTTTAAATTGTAAGGGCAATTTTGTAATATTCTAGCAACTAATTTCTGATTTTTGCCTTGTGTAATACTCCACTATTTAAGATACTTTAAAATTGTAATAGAAGTAAGTAGGACTAGAGTAAGTTGGTAGCTAGTAATTTTTAGAATAGATTAGGATAGCGTAGCTTTCAAGTTTCCTCTTTAATGAAAAGTTCTCTTTAATCATCTTTTAGATCTAGTTTTAATTTCTTCGTAAGTTTAAATTTTGATTAGATAATTGTAGTGGGTTAATCATTAACTTCAAGTAGATATAATTTTTACTTACTTTCTAGTTTAAATTAGTGAGAATCTCTTTGCTTTCATTTTAGGGTTTCATAGAGAAATTAGGGTTCCTGTAGATTTATATACTTTCTTAGTTAGGAATTCTCAATAAATTGCATTAATTTCTAGTTAATTTTTAGCGAGTAACAGTAAATTTGACATTAAATCAAGGAATCCAAAAATATTAAGATTTCAAGTTTATCATACTCTTATCCAAATTCTAGATTTAGAAATGGTTGCTTCTAGTCTTCAAAATAATTTTTATGTAGTCTTTTTAATTGGGTCAATCAATTGCATTTTAAAATTTTAGTCTTATTTTAGTTAATTTAGAGTAGAATCAAGTGCTTTTATTTAATTACTTTTGTTAGAATATCGTAGTTAGTTTCTCAATTTCGTAATTGCTTAGCTTCATTTACTTGCTTTTGTAGGTAATTTAGCTTAAAATTAGGTTTTAATTGCTTGAGTTTAATTATGGTTTGGGATATTGTAGTTTCATCTTCTGTTGTGTGAATTTTCTTAACTATACAAGGATCCGTAAATCTTAGTAATTGCTTGCCAAACAATTTTTTTGGGAACAATACCCACTCATTCTATACTACTATCAACTCCGAATATACTTGCAGAAGTTAGGTAGAGTATAGTGATCTTGTGAAGTAATTCATTGCTTCTTTGTTTTTAAAGTTGAACGCTACCTAGAACAAGCAATCATTTATTACACTTCTGTTGTATAGTCCTTTTATTAGTGTTTCATCTTATTCATATTATTATGATAAGTTGGAGAATCTATTTCTTCCTAAAACCTTTCAGCTACGTCATTATCTTCATCTGATTGACATCTATCATCTATGTTAAAAGTAAAGAGTTATTCAAAGTCATTATAAATGACTAATGGCATATCCACTCCATGTAAGTGGATAGTATCCATTAAAAGTATTTTAATGTTGTCATCTTGATTAGGTTTATGCTTGTGAAATAATTGTGTCATGAGTTTCATTACATCTCTTTTGAATATATCTTCTACTTTTGGTGGTTACCTTGGTTCTTTGAAATAGTTTAACAATTTTTGTACATAAAACTATGAGATCAGTCTATGAGTATAGCATATATTGATTAGTTATTTCTATTCTGGCTTCACAAGGCATTCTTTCAATTTCAAGACCTTTTTCTTGATATTGAGTATAATAATGTATCAGATTCCAAATTGATATCCAATATGAAACCTTTCTCCTTCCATCTATCTTGTCGAGCTAGTGATATCTATAGAATAAACATTTAGCTCATTCTTGTTGACATTTTAGCTAGGATATCCTTGATCATTTGAGAAAAAATCTTCAATTTAAGAATTTCATAAGGGACAAAATGAAATTCTTAAATAGTCCCCGATTAATTACAGTCAATAGGTTAATTGGTTCTTCTTATTTGCTTCAGTCACCTCATAAGTTGATATCAACTTTCTAATGTGATAATCACGTAGGTAGATGGAATGTACCAAACTTTTCAAGTATATACATTGCTGGATAGAGTTTATCACTGATGAGATCCCTTTTATCTTTACCAAATCTGGAATATTTAAGTCCATGTTTAAAATTTCAAGTAAATTTTTATGTGTATCCAAATTTGTGGATAAGCATCTAGCCTTCCATATCTTATTCAATTGCTGAAATAAGTCTACTGATTGTAGCTCTTGAGTCTCTCATTCTCTCACATGATTTTAACAATTCATTAGTTAGTTCAAACATTGATTTTCCGAACTCCCTTCTTTTAACAAGAATATGATTTTTCCCATATTGCATTTAAAGGTACATAGAAATTACCATCAATTCTAGGGTTAAAGAAGTTAGGAATTTCTACTTCATGACATTTCCTTCATGACTTTGTTCATGACATTCTCAATCTTCATGACAAGAAAAATATAAGTCTTTTTCATATTATCTTACGTGCCATAAGATGTAAACCTAGAACTTTCTTTCCTTTATAGCTCATCTGAATTTACAACTTGATTCTCCAAGTTCCTTATTGCCCTTTTCACACTTCTATAATGAAAAATTGACAAGTTTATTCACTGTGGCATGTACTAAGAAAATCTGCAATCACATTTTTGTTAGTGTTAATATAGACAACTTCAAAAGTTAGATATACTAAGATATATAATTTTTCCATCTAACCCGTCTAGAGTTATCTACAACTTTCTTCATTTTAAAAAAAGTCTCTAGTAGCTTTATTACCCAGTCATTATAAAAAAAAATTATAGGAGCTAAATAAATTTGTAACCTTTAATTCCATTTTTTGTGTATGAAATTTCCTTTTCAGAAATTATGTAAGTTTGTTCATTTATTTAAAATTTTCATAATTATACCCACAAATTAATTCTTCAGAACTTTTTTGTTCTTCCAACACTTCTAAAAGGTCTTTCTTTCACGTAACTTATTTCCGAATAATTGAACTGCTTTTAGCACAACTCCCCAAAACATATCTGAAGTGTCAGTTTTTAAAATTAAGATATCAATTTATTAAGAAAAATAAACTTTTAACTAGGTTCAAAAAGAGAAATGACCTTTTTCAATCTTTCTGATATCTTCTTCTAATCATTCTATTTTTACACTATAATTTGGAGATTATCTCTAATTGACTTTTTCTCAATTTATCTAAGAACATTTAGTTTTTTCCTATTTTGATAAATCTTTAACAAATTGCCTCTCATGATTAAGTAATCCTAATAAACTTTGCAATTCTTTTAGAGTACTTAATTTTTCTAGAACTCTTCTATTTTTGTGACAATGTGGGCTGAAGAACAATACATGTTAGTTTAAAATAATTCCAAAATAATTCATTTCATCTTTTCCAACTCAATAGTTTTTGGGCTAAGAATGATCCATTGTCTCTAAATTTTTTACAGACTATTACTAAGTGTTTTATGTGTTCTTCTTTATTTTTTTGGAAAGATTAACATATTATCTATATAGACGAGAAAGCAATCACTTATATTGAAAAGATATTGGCGAATAAAATTGCCTGAAGAATCATTCTGGCACATTATATATTCCAAAAGGTAATACTATCTATTGGTAGTGTCATATGGAGCAGTGAATACAGTTAGTGGTTTTGATTCTTCAGGCAATTTTATTCGCCAAAAAGTTGATTTACTGTCAAATTTACTGTATATATACCATCTTAGAACCTCTACTTCGATCAACTAAGTTCTTTTCTTGGGATAAAATATCCATTAAATACAAGATTCTCATTTAATTTTTTTAATTTATTACCACTAGTTCATGGGCACACTCAACACATGTGAAAAGAGGAAAATTTTATACATGGGTGATTTTGTGAAATGACAAACTATTTCTTTATGGGATCAATATTATTAAAATAGTATTTATTAATTTTGAGTATGTTGTTGAAATTGTTTCCAATTATTTATGGAGGCAATACTCAAATGTGCATGATAAGAAAGAAAGGAAGAAAAAAATTGCTACGTATTATCATTTTTCATGCATTAATAATTTTAATTTGATCATACTTATTTAAAAACTAAATTAAGCAAAAAATGTAATTACATTGTAATTATTTGTGACCTTGGATTGCATCACGTAATTGTTAAAAATAAAATTGTAAAAATAATGATATAGATGGAGTAGTTGTTATAATATTTGTTACATAAATTAAGAAACCGAAGTAAATAGAGCAAACATTAATATTACTTTAACACGTATACGAATAAAGAAAAAATATATGACAATGAAATTGTCTACATCGAAGCATTCTTAGTACTGTATTCATTGACAGATATTTTCTACTTGGAAATCAAGGTGTAATTTTTAGTATTTAATGGAGTTAGAATTGGCTTTTTATTGGTTCATAGAATTACACAATTGAGTGATAGAATTGAATCTGTTTTGTGCCCCAAATTTCATAATGGTTTAATGTTTAGAGTAGTTTTTTAACTACTATCCGTAATTTGAAGGAAGCAAACATGAATATGTCCTCATTTTCCCGTATATGAAGTAAAACTTTGTTGAAAATATAGTCTGATATCATGTAAAGGCAGTAATTGACTCCAACAACATTCCTCTCTGATCCTAAACCAGACACACTACTCTTTCTAATATAATCTTAAGTTTCCCATAAAGATGAAGTAATTATCAGTTATATCCCACCCCATGCACATACAAAAAGTATTAAGAAGATCTAATATATTTTGATAAGTAGAAAATAGGGTAAACATTAAATTTGACATGACATGTCAGTAAATTGAACTTAACCTTTATATTTAGTAAGATTCTAGGTTTTTCTTTATTTATTCCACTATGTTTACTCACCTGGAATATAGGACCAGAATGAGGACTTTCAATTAGTTCTATCATTCCTCCTTGTACTAATTCTTTAATTTGAATATTAAAGTCATTTATAACTTATTTAGTAGAAATTTGGGTTCTTTTCTTATAAGCTTTTGTTCATCTTTTAATTTAAGATGACAATATATAGGAGTTTTTATCATAAAAATAAAGGATTATCAGAAATTAGGTTTCAATTCTTTATGAACCCAATGTGAATTATCCAATTTTATAACTCTTCTAGCTGTTATAAAATTGGACTAGACGTACCACAATTGATTGATACAAATCCTTTGTGACAAACAAAATTTTGTGACTTTAACTATGGAATATATTAGTAAGATTTTTTCTTATCTAAAACACATATAACGAAATCATCAGAGACACTCATAGGGTAATATTGAGAGATAAAATTATTTTCTAGTTAGATATCTCCATGCATATAAGGGAAACACAATATTTTGGTAGTTTAAAACTTTTTTTTCCCTCTAGTAGTCATAACTATAAATGAAAAATCCTTTGCTTTGTATTCTATTATGGTTGTTGTCTCATTAGAACTTTAGCTAAAATTAGATTTTTTAATTTTTGCCAAAATTTTACAGGAGTGCATTTATACACAAATAGAAGTGTATATTTTACAGTACTCTATGCCCCTGTCGAGAAGACTATATGATTTGCAACATAAGAACTCAAATATAATTTTAATGTCTCTTATACAGGAGTTAAATTTTGTAATAAGAGAAAACTATTCTATTAGAAACAATATTCATACCAGCAAATCTCACATTTTTTACACTTCTTGTTTTGAAGACAAATTATGTAATATAGGAACTTGTACATTAGGCATTTTTTTGTTTTCAATTTGTTGCCTGCTACTATCAGTTCTAGAAAATATTTTTTTTTTAACTTTCACCAATTTCATAATCTATTTTAAATGATCTTTTACTAGAACTCAAATTGTTGCCTTGAAAAAAAAGAGTAATTGTGAGACTTGGAACATACAGGTTTAATGGATTTTTAATATTTTTCTTGAGTAAAATTTTCAAATAACCATACTTTACATACTTCTAAATCCCTCTAACTTATTAATTTTGGTTGGATTTCTGTTTCAAATAATTCTATAATATCAGACTCCATCTCTTTAGCTCCAACAATAGTATCACTAGTTAATTGATGGACGGCTTTCCAAGCTATTCTTAAATTATTATGAACACCTCTAATCATAATATTCTGCATTTGAATTCTTAAGACTATGATTTTTCAATTGCTTTATCATTTATAGATACAAAATAATTAAGTTTTACTCTAAACATTATTTCTCCAGCTACCAGATTAGATTGTATTCCACCTATTAAAGATTGCATTGGATCATGAAATCGTTTATCTTGGACAACATATAATAATGGCGAATCAATTCCAAACTTAAACAAGGGTGTTATACTAATTTTTATTAACCCAATATGAATAAACTTGACTTTAGGATGTTTTTCCTTTAGTCTTTTAATTTTATTTTGTCAAATAGTTGTATTTTCACTTGACCATTAGAAATAACTTTGGCCTCTATAATATCTTCGCACATTTAATAGTCCTCAGGACGCCATGGTTTAAATTTATTTTTTATATAAATTTTAAATTTTAAAATTTTTATATTTCTCCAATATATCAATTTCAAGAGTAAAGTTTTCTTTGACTACATCGCCCAATTGTATTTTACCTGATTCATTATCTTGAAGGGTTGCGAAAATTTCTAGTTTTTCAGGTTCCATCATATATATAAATTCATCAATGTCTAGTTCTAAGGAAACAAATTCCACTTCATAGATGATATCATTATATTCATCAATTTCTTCTCCTCATATTTCTAATTCTTGTTCTTCAAGAAACTTTCTATTGTCCAAAATTTGAAGAAAAAACAAGAGTTCAGTGTGACTTTTTTCATTGCAAAAGTATCAAGTATGATTTAAGAGAAGAATTTTACACAAGAAAATTTTTTCTTCTTTCTAGCATATTAATTTTTGGTGTAAAATTATTTCCTTTCTTCCATTTTCTATATTTTGAAGTTGAGTTTTACTTATAATTTTACGGGAAAATGAGGACATATTCATGTTTGCTTCCTTCAAATTACGGATAGTAGTTAAAAAAATTTTTAAAGTTGATTCTTAACATTCTTATGTGTTTTTCTATAATCGAAAGTTGTTCTTAACCCTTAGTTATCCTTGCTACCATTCTTTTAAGATAATCCAAATCTGTCTTTCACAAATTTCTCCCCATGGTTCAGGAACTTTATGATAGATCTAGTGAGCCATATCTTGTGTTTTTTAATTGCCAAAAATATTTTTGATAAAATTTGACAGAATCAATGTATTTAGTTATATCACATAATTTGCATTTTCTTAATGCGCTAATTTAATTTCTTTTATAAAGTTCGTCAGTGCAAATATCACCTCCAAATACTTCTCTAATTTGAGTTACAAATTAAGTTGAAATGATTTTGAAGTCATTATTTTCATTAAGGATTTCTATCTTTTTTAATTTACCTTCTTCATTTTCTTCCCAGACTTTTAACCAATGAAGGGCATCTCCTTGTAATGTTTCAGAAATATAGTCTAAGAAATTTTCTCTTGACTATTCTTTTTTTATAATTTGTAATGATTATAGATAAGGATTGTGTCCAATCATTTGTAATCCTATTGTAATATTTAAGATGAACATTTTTTAAATCCAGATAGATTTCATTTATTACTATATTACATGAGGTTTAGAATTGGATATAGAAGTTTCTTATTCTTTAACATTAATTTTTTTCATTACTTGTTAATTCTTCATCATCTGATATTTCCAAATTCAACATACTTGTTGCGTAAAATTCGACATCTTATTCAGAAATTTTGTCATCAGAATCGTTCTTATTTATAGAGTAATTAAACAAATGAAACACATCTTCATGTTGTTCCTAAAATGTTTGTATTTGATTTATATACTTGTTGCATTCAATAATATTATCTTCTTCCTTTTACCAAAGTATCAAATACTCAATTATTTATTTGCATGCTTGGAAATCTTTTGTCTTTTTTTTTTTTAATTAAAACCACCCAAAAGGTGAGGAATGGACACCCTTTCATTAAAGAAACTAAATTGCACGAAGGAGGGGACTAGGCCAAAACCTCCTAAAAAATAATTTACACCATACATTCTAGGGTGCCCTTATTTGCAAGGAGCATGCAACTTGAGATTGAGAGACATAGTTGGTAATGCTTGCCATGGAAAAAATTATATGATTAAGACTAATATATGAAATTCATGAGAACTTTTTGTTGACATTGTATGTGTCCTTGGCTGATTAGTTAGACCTTTTCGCCTTCTTCCTCTCTTGAAGGGATTGCATGAACTCCTTTTGCTTAGCCATTGAGTATTCAATTTCCTCCCTACTATTTTGCTAATGATTTACAAATCCTTAGGGAGAAAGAAGCTGATTCTCTTGGAGATTCCAAATTCGAAAAGCAAGGAGTCAAATTAACTGGCTGCCAAAAACATTCCACTGCTGGCTCTTCCCTTGCCTCAGAATTTAACAATGTCTAGTTTTCTGGCATTTCATTACTTAGTGCCCCATCGGTTGCATATAAAGAAGATTCTTTATGTTGTGTCTTGCCAGGATTGTTCTTATCAGGATTTGTTGAAGAAGATTCTGTGCCTGAAACAACTTGAGTAGCTCATGAATGTGGGAATACTATCTAATGTATGTGCATGGCTATTGTTGTTGGAGGGGACCGTAAAAATTGCTTTACTACAACAATATCCTTGCATTGTTTTGTATGGGAAGTTCAAGAGTTTATGAGGGTTTCATGCAAAGGTGATCTCTCCTGATCTTCTGGATATTTAGCCGTGGGGTTGGGGCATTCAAATTTGAAATTTGGTTATCCATGCTAGGATTAAGGGATAAGAAGATCCTTCTCTAACTCCTCCTAAACCACCGAATCCTTCTCATCCTCAACATCTTCAACTTCCAAGACTTGCTTCTCATCCACCTCCACAATTGAGGGCATTTTAAAATTCAATTCTTTTTGCACTTGTGGGGTACCTGATCTTGAACAACCGGATTATAACAATTGGAGCATGAGATGATTGCAGGTCCAACATCTAGAAAGATATTAGTTTATGAACCTAAACCCATATTTGTTTCTCCTCGGGAGATGGTGCCACCCCTTGTGGCCGAGAACTTTACCACCACTAACTTTCCCTTGCCTCGGTTTGATGGCGGCTCCTCTACCACTACCGCCTTTCCTTTTGCTCCTTCATCCACTGGGCAATTTACAAGAACATAATCATCAATTTTTTGAATTTTTCTCCAGAATTGCGGGAGCTTCTCATAAGTAATGTTTTGCCAATAATTAATGCCCCCAAGTCCATCCTTACCCGGTTAGGTAAAATTGCTTGAAAATCAACCTCAACACATATCTTTGCAACACCAGGTCTAGACAATGAAATGGTAGCAGCATCTAACTTCAGCAGGGTATCGATTGCTTGGGCAATTGAAGACAAAAGAATAAAAGGCAACCCTTCAACAGTAATCCAAACAGGAACTATAGAAGAATCCAAATTCGGGTGAACAGAAGGAGTTGACTTGAAAACCTTCATAGAATATCCTAATATGAACTGCATACTTTCCAGCCAATACCTCAAGAAGTCATCTTCAAGATCAAATCGAATAAGAATATGCTTATGGCCCAACAATCCCAAAGATGCTACACCTTTAGGCCTTCCGCATTCAAACTTCCCAACCAATGAAAATTCAAATGGCTCAGACAACTCAGTAATTTCCTCCTTCGTGAACCTAATAGCCAATTCACCTTTATACGTGTGAATTTTCTTGAGAGGAGCATTTGCAACAACATTTGTCCTTTACAAAATATGTGCAAAGGACAGAGCTTTTGCCTCTGCTCAGAGCTGAAGACTGAGGGGCAGCCATAGCTACCAAGGGCAGTTGAGAAGGAGGAGAGTTTAGAGAGAAAAAGCAGCTCTAGAGAGAAGAAAGAGAGAAAAATGCCAAAAAATAACAGTAAATAGAGATGCGGGGCATCGATCCCCTTACATCTCGCATGCTAAGCGAGCGCTCCACCATCTGAGTTGCATCCCTACGTTCATCTTATTATCTTCTTATATACTCAATGGTTAAGATTTTATCATATCTTTTTGTAAGTCCTTTAAATAATTTAGAAATTTCTTCTTTTTCTAGAGTCACCTGGGTTATTAACCTTGCAATGGATGTTTCATTATAGTCTTTGTTGGCTATAGGTCGTAAAAGTTTTTTTAGTATCTTCATTTAGAACAATTGATGTTTTCTAACATTAAATTTAATAATCATGTACAAATTTATTATATCCTATACACTATCTACCAGAAAATTGATTATTCAACTAAATTTTCATCATTAATTAATTTTCATACAGATGTATTTATGTGAGGGTATTCCTTTCCCTCTCCTAGAATATAATGAATTTTTCTTTCTTCTTCCATTTTTAATTTTTTATCCCAAAAAACTCACCCAACAATTTAGATCTAGTTCAATAAAGTTCAAAGTTTAAGTTTGAGAAGGACAATAAGGGTTAACCCGATATTCTACACTTGTGGTCTCCTGGTTGAGAAATGGATTCTAGAAATTTTTTAGGTATTTTTAGGATTTAGATAAAGGTTTAACCTTAGGTAGAATTCTATTATAAATATAGGGATTTCAAGACAAATATTATAAAAAAGACAACTGTAAGTTAGGAATGGGTGTTCAAAAAGCACAAAGGTTTTCTATCTATAGTTAGCACAATATTAGAATTTAATCGAGAACAAGGTAGGTTCGAATGATACATAAAAGTAAGCACTTAGGATGCAACTCATAGCCAATAACAATTTGCCAACGCACACATCTTGACCACATTTCTTATTACTAAATTATTATTGTGAAACCTAGCTTGTTTGACTAGAAAATAATCCATCACCATATTTTCTCTTCAACAACCACCACTACAATTTTCTCTTCAACTACCACTACCACCGTTCAGTGACACTAGCCCGACACTATAAACCACCACTCCTCAATGCCAAGTTAGAGAATTAATTAGCTCTAATTTTATTATTTTTTTCTTTGACATACAAAAATTGATATTGAGTTTGCTGACATGAGATAAAGGAATTTATTAGTTTCTTCTTCAAAGATGGTGATTGATGAGCTCATAAATGTAGTATATTTTATATATCGTTTACCTCTATTTTCATGTAATTTGAGCAATAACTGAGTTAAATAGAAGATCAATTGTTTTATTTTTATTTTGATAGGGCTTGAATGAAAAAATGAGCCAAAATGATCAAAAAAGTTGGAGAAAAATCAAAAGAATGCAAAGCGTGCACCGGCAGGGAGGGAATTTGGACACTATTCAGCATTTCAAGCATTACTTTCTTGTCTGAACTCCATTGAAGTGATCAGTAAAGCTTTCAAGATGTTTGGAAAGCTAAGGAAGAGGGCTATTACTTTCATGTTTTGAGGTTTCCCAAATTTCAGCAGCATCGAGGTCAAAATAGATGTGGAAGTTAAAGCTGACAGTCTACCATTTGGACACATGCACAAGGAAAGGCCTGCACACGAGAAAATGGAGTTGTTGCTACTGGAATTGCACACATGTGCAACAAAATCCTGTGCATGTGCGCACACCGAGTTGCAGCTTATGTGAATTACTTGTTTGGAAGTTTCTCCACCCGGTTGGACTCCTTATAAGAGTTATCGTATTTTAATCATCTTAGGGGTTCAAAACCTGATGTAACCCCTCTAAATACCCCATTGAGATATGAGTTGAGCAATAGATAGCAGTTATTAGTTAGATTAAAGTTAGAACAGAAAATCTCAAAAATCATAGCTAGGGTTTTATTTTTCTTACTCAAGACTTCAAGCACATCAACTTCTTGTTGCGGGCTACACTATTGAGTTTGATTTCTTGATTTAGATTCAATTTATGCAAGTTTTTCCTACAATTTCATTACTTTAATATTGCTGCATTTATTTTCTAGTTACATCAGGTTTTAACTTTGCTTCCGGTGAATTTTATTACGAGGTTCTCTTATAAGCACTGTCTGCTTTCTCTAGCCTTAATTGCTTTTGATGATTGCTTTGAGTTTCCTAGTTGCTCAGTATTGATTTAGTTAAGGTATAACAAAACTCTTGTAATTAATTTGTCTAACTAGTTCGTAGGTTCGTAAACCCTAGTAATTGACCAATAGTCCTCATGAGAATGATCCTTACTCACCCGATCTACAAACATACCTCTTATCCTTGTGAGCGTGTGTAAGCATTGATTAAGGTTACTAAGGCTTATTTATTAACTTGTTTATGAACTGATTGCTTAATCAATATTACACCTAACAAATTATTGGTGCTGTTATCAGGGACTATTCTTGGTGCAATATTAGGTTTAACAAGTTTTACTAGATTAGACATTTTATTTTCCAATCAAGCATCCTCTTCCCGACCATATCAGCCACCTAATTTATGGAATTTCAAGAATTTTCCATCTCAGCCGAGTAACTCATATTAACCTCCACCACAAAGAACCCCACTTCAAAATATTAATTATCCTCCACAAGTAAATCTTGACCAACCTATTCAGGATAATTTTAGGACGTATTTCGAGAACTTACGGAAGGAGTATGAGAATCTTTCAGCTACCACGAGGAACTTGAAAATGCAAATGGGACAATTCACGCGGCAAAACAATAAAAAACCTATGCGGACATTGCAAAGTGATACTATTCCTAACCCAAGGGATAACACTCATGGAAGAGAACAAGTGCAGGCAGTTACTTTAAGGAGTGGTAGAAGTGTCAAGCCGAGGAAAGTTAATGAGAATGATGCAAGCAACATGGAAAAGACTGAGGCAAAGGAAAAGAGAGAGGCAACCAAGAGCAGTGTTTATCAAGATTCACCTTCCAAGGCTCTTAACCAACAAGGTGACGACACAGTGCTCTAAGGACCTCTCTACTCTACCAGGTAAGTCGGTAAGTATTCCTTTCCCTCAGAGGATGAGGAAGGATGAGAAAACAAAAGAATTTAAAAAAAATTGGAAAGTTTAAGAAAGATAGAAATTAACATTCCTTTTATTGAGGCCATTGAAAACATGCCTAGCTATGCCAAGTTTATGAAATAGATTTTATTGAGCAAGAAGAAGCTAATGGATGATGAGATTTTATGCTTAAAAGAAGGATGTTGTGAAACCCAGTATTTTACTAGCCTTGTTCTTTGATTTTTAACTGGTTTAAAATATTTTTCATATTATTTTTAGTCATAAAGTACTTCAACTTATTCGTTTTCAATTCGGCAAATTTTTCGGTTTACGCGATTTCGCTTACGGCGGGTAAACGGGTCCAAAATTGGACTAAGTGTAATTAGTGCATTGTGGTGTGTGAGTGTTGTATGATGGCTGAATTATTCAGAAAAAAATGTTAATTTAGTAGCAAAAATTAGTTTTTGTAATTCATTAAGCTTCATATATTTTCCCCCAAAATTTTCTTGGATATCAAGTATAAATCACTTGGAAGGTAAGATTTTATGTATTTTAGCACTTTATGGCTTATGGGCTTTATGATCCAAGCTTTAATTTCAAGTTTTGTAGGATTCTTTATGGCTGAAAAAAAAACCCTCTTTGCAGCCTTATATGTTATGATTTATGTATGTTATGGGTTGTTTTTAGTGTTTTGGAGGTTGGGAAGTGATTGGGGTTGATTTTTAACAACTTTCCACGGTTAGATTACATATTTTAAGATTATGAGTTGGGGTTTTGTCTTCCATATGTGGCCCTACAGTGTTATGCTATGAATGCTTATGTCTATGCATATAATGATGTTTTAAGAGTGTTTTAACGGTTAGTTTGGATAGGAAGCATGTTTGAATCATGCACATCTAATGTGTAATAATTTCAGTTTGGTAGTAAAGAGGGAATCCCACCCATAGGTTGTTGCTCTAATGTTGTAATAGAGTTAATTGTAGTGGTTATGGGGTATGGATTGTTGTGGGGTGCTATTGATATAGTCCCGGCTATTGCTCCGGTGAATCTTTTCGTTTATGCATTGGTTGGTTAGAATATGTTGTTTTGAGTTGGGTTGTAACCAAGGTCCCTTGAATACCTTGGAATTGGATTTTGTTGGCAGGGAGGATAACCTACTTATAGCCTAGAGGGAGGCGAAGTTTTTTTCAGTTTTTCTGGAAAACTGAGCTTGTATCTACTAATCATGTAGATGAAAATATAAGAGACAGGGGTTCTTTTCGCTTCCCTAGTCATTCTTTAACTTTTACATCTCTTCTAAGAGTCCTCTTATACCTGTTTTAGGTACCACGCTACCTACCGCCGGTGATCGCGTTCAGTGATCATTTGTGCTCTTATTTGCTTCTATAGGTGGGTAACATAGACCCTCTTCCACTTGTATTTTGTTTAACGACTTTCGAAATATGTTTGGATGGATTTTAGAATGTGTATGATGTTTGGAACTGCACTTTTACCAAGTTTTGAAATTATTACATATGAAAACGGGACCAAGCTATTTTATGTTAATCAATTGATATGTTTGCAAACTCTTTTGATATGAAAGCATTTTATGACTGTTTTGGCTCATAGGTGACCTAGGTATATAATTTTGGATAGTTTGGAAAGGTTGGAGTGTTAGTCGACTAGTAGGTGTGGTAGATTACTAGATCCGCTAGTACTGTAGGTCATACCGCAGTCAATTAGTGAATATTTTGTTTAAGCCGCAATCAGTGGTTGTTTCACCTATTTGGTGTACTATCAGACAGCAGCTGTGGCTGAAAGATTGTCTCTTATACACAGAGATATGTTTTGGACAGCCTGACGTTTAAATGGCATGAGACATTTTAGAAACTACTTATGATTATGGTTTATTGACGTTTAAATGGCATGAGACATTTTAGAAACTGTTTCATGACTATGGTCTTCACAAATGTTATTATCTTTATGTTTTCTTTTTATTGCAATGCTTGGCCCCATTTGAAGAGCTTTTATGATATCCACTGAGCTAGTTATGCTCACCCCACGTGATTTATAATTTTTCAGATTAGGTGCTCGTTTTTACTCTCCACCGCGTTAGCGACTTTTAGATTTTCTCCATTCCACATTCTGGTAGGACTCATGATAATCTGCCAAGTTTCTCTTTTGTTTGGAGAGGGGTAGTGTATTAGATAGGTTTTGTATTGATGAACTTTGTTTTTGTTGTAGCATCTTTTGTACTAAGAAGGAATTTTGTAATTCGTATTTTTTTGTGTAAAATGAAATATTCGGTTTTATAGTTAAGAAATGGTTTGATGGTTCTATTACATTGCGGTTAAGTTTGTTGGTCTGTTCGTTTGTGCCTTGCGCTTTGGGCCGGTGTACCATTAGCGCAGCGTGTTACGGTCCCGTTTTTGGGGCGTGACAGATGTAGTGCCATTATTCAAGAGAATATTACCCCTAAGCTTAAGGATCGTGGTTCATTTTCCATTCTATGCAAGATAGGAGGAGTGACATTTCAAAGAGCCCTTTGTGATTCGGGCACCTCCATCAACCTTATTCCTCATTCCACTTGTAAGAAGTTGAATAGAAGATGACCCAAACCAACAAACGTCACTCTTCAATTGGTAGATGGAAGTGCGCAACAACAGGTAGGAGTGGTTGAAGAGCCTCATCGTCAAAGTAGGCAAAGTATTCTTATTGGCAGACTTAATATTTCTCGACATGGAGGAAGATATGATGACCCCATTAATTCTTAGAAGACCCTTCTTGGCCACCGAACAAGCCATCATTGATGTTCAAGCTGGAAATTTACAATTTACAGTCAATGATGATATTGTGTCATTTAATGTTTTTTATTCTTTCAAATTTCCATCTAAATATGATGATCTAACGAGTGTTGATGTGATTGATGATTTAGTTATGGACTTTTTCAAGAAATCGGTCAAAGATGACACCAAAGTCATGGAAGACTTCCACAAGAATGTCATGGACTGTAGTAAACAAGAAAGTACTCAAAATGATGATTTGAAAGAAGAAGAATATGAGGAATGCAAATCAGATGGTAAAGGTAAAGAAGGGTCTCCGACCAACGAACATCCCAAGGTTGAACTCAAACCACTTTCTTCTCAACTTAAGTAAGTTTTTCTTGGAGAATATGATACATATCCTGTCAGTGTCTGTGAGTGCTTCACCTTTAGACATTGAATTAGGTAAATTGATTTTTGTTCTAAAAAAGCATCATGGGGCAATTCTATGGAGCATTCATAATATAGAAGGAATAAGCCCTTTAGCAAGCATGTACAAAATACTCCTTAATGATACTTACAAGCCAATTAAACAACATCAAAGAAGACTAAATCCAAGCTTAAAAAAGGTAGTTAAAAGTACGTTTTAAAATTGTTAGACGCCGAAATCATTTATCGCATACGTGATAGTGAATGGGTAAGTCCAACTCAAATAGTTCCAAAGAAATGAGGGATTATGGTAGTTTTAAATGGAAAAATGAATTAATTCCCTCTAGATTAGCGACCGGGTAGCAAATGTGCATTGATTATAGGAAACATAATTTAAGACCCTTAGGAAAGATAATTTTCCTTTGTCTTTTATTGATCAAATTCTTGAGTGTTTATCTAGACATGCGTCTTATTTCTTTCTTGATGGTTATTCAGGGTATTTTCAAATTTTTATAGCGCCTGAAGATCCAAATAAAACTACTTTTTTCACTTGCCCATATAGAACTTTTGCTTACCGACGTATGCCTTTTGGATTGTGCAATACTCCTAGAACTTTCCAGCAATGCATGTTTTCTATTTTCCATGACATGATTCAGAAGTTTATTGAAATTCTCTTGGATGATTTCAGTGTTATAAGGGATTCTTTTGATACATGCTTAGATAATCTTGCTTCTATTTTGGAAAGATGTGAGTCTACCAACTTGGCACTAAACTGGGAGAAGTGTCATTTTATGGTTAAAGAAGGAATTGTTCTAGGCCATCATATTTCAGCTAAGGGCATTAATGTTGATAAATCTAAAGTAGAAGTCATAGAAAAATTGCCTCTTTCTTCTAATGTGAAAGGAGTGAGGAGCTTTCTAGGTCACACCATTTTCTACCGACTTTTAATTAAAATTTTTTCTTTAATTTCTTGCCCTTTATGTACTTTATTGCAAAAATATGTGCCTTTTATGTTTTTAATGATGAATGTTTGTCTGGTTTCAAGAAATTGAAAAAAGCTTTGATTACCGCACCAGTCATAGTCACAACGAATTGGAATTTACCTTTTGGGTTAATGTGTGATACAAGCGACTATGCCGTGGGGACGGCTTTGTGTCAAAAGAAAGACAAAGTTTTGCATGTGATTTATTATGCTAGCTGAATCCTAAATGAAGTCCAATTGAATTATTCCACTACTAAGAAAGAGTTGCTAGTGGTAATTTTTGTATTTGATAAGTTTAGGTCATATCTTATAGGTAATAAGGTGATTGTTCATCAGACCATGCAGCCCTTAAGTACCTATTCACAAAGAATGATGCAAAGCCTAGACTATTTAGGTGGATTTTACTATTGTAGGAATTCGATTGAGAGGTGATGGATAAAAAGGGAGCTGAAAACACGATAGCCAAGCACCTATCGAGATTAGAACAACCAAAAGCGGAGCTAGGTGAGAAAGTGCCAATCAATGAGACTTTTGAGAAGAAAACCTCATGCGAATGGATAGTGGTGCACCTTGATATGCGGATATTGTTAATTTCCTCGTGGACAATGTAATCCCTCCACTATGGACCTAATCATAAAAAATTTCTTTCAAAGATCAAATACTACATTTGGGATGATCCTTATCTATACCGCCAATGTAAAGATCAAGTGATCAAGAGATGCATTCCAGAAAAGAAAATTCAAATTGTTTAATGCCACTGTCACTCTTTATCGATAGGAGGGCACCATGCCTCTCAAAAGACGGCGGCGAAAATCCTTCAGAGTGGGCTTTATTAGCCTACATTATTCCGAGATGCAAGGGACTTTGTTCTAAACTGTGATGAATGTCAACGTACCGGTGACCTATCTGGAAGAGATGAAATGCCTTTGAACAATATCTTAGTTCGTGAAATTTTTTATGTGTGGGGTATTGATTTCATGGGCCCTTTTCCACCATCACACAACAATAGATTCATTCCTGTAGCAGTGGATTACGTGTCCAGAGTAGGTGGAAGCTACGTCACTACCAACAAATGATGCACGAGTGGTAGTGAATTTTGTGAGAAAGAACATTTTCTCAAGGTTTGGTGTTCCAAACAATCATAAGTAACAGAGGATCACAATTCAAAAATTCTTTATTTGAATCCTTCTTGGCATATCATAGCCTTGGCATATCACCTGGAAACTTCTGGGCAGGTGGAAGTCTCAAATCAAGAGCTGAAATGCATTCTTGAGAAAACCGTGAACTCTTCGAGGAAAGACTGGTCCAAAAAGCTTGATGACGCTCTATGGGCATGTGGGATAGCCTTTAATACTCCGATAAGGACATCTCCCTATTGAATGGTTTACGGTAAGGCTTGTCGTCTTCCAGTGAAAATCGAACACAAGGCATACTGGGCAATTAAAAGTCTAAATTATGATCTGAATGAGGCTGGGGAGAAAAGGCCACTCGACTTGAATGAATTGGATGAATTCCGACGAGAGGCCTACGGCAATACAAAACTTTAGAAGGAGAAAATGAAGGATTGGCATGACAAGCATAGTTATGGAAAAGAATTCAAAGTCGGGGATATGGTTTTACTGTACAATTCAAGATTATGGTTATTCCCCAGAAAATTGAAGTCAAGATAGTCTGGACCATTTGAGGTGGTGCGTGTTTTCCCATATGGCTCAGTGGAACTAAAAGGGAGTCAAAGAAATTTCAAAGTGAATGGCCACCAGGTGAAGTTACTATGGCGACATTATCCACAAGGAACGGGAAACCGTTCACCTTGCCAATGCTTGATCCTACATGCCAAAGTCGAACCTAAGACTATAAATAAGGGCGCTGCATGAGAGGCAACCCATGTCTTTTTATAATTTTGTTTGCGCATGTTTTGTTTTTACGGTTGTTATTTGTGTGCATGTCATCCTAAGATGCATATTAAACAGACTAACATGTGTTTTCATGGTTTTATATTTTGTTTCAATTTTTGGGGATCAATTTTGCTTGCTTAAGGGTCTTAAATTACACACTATGCTTGCTAAAGGGCTTATTCTTTCCTAACCCAAACAAAAGCTTTTCTTCCCTCTCTTTCAAAAATCCTTTCAACCCCAAAACTTTCAACCCTCAAATCACTTCTTTTTCTCATTAATCCACATCAAAATTTCTTCAATTTTACAAGCATAAACTTCATGGAGGTATGATATTCATTCAATTCCTTCAATTTCTTCTTGTTGGGTTAATACATTGCCTTGAAAGAGTCTATTTAAATTTCATACTTTCATTGTGTTTATTGTTGTTCAATTATGTTCTTGGATGTTAGATGTGTGAATTTTGTGCTTGGTTAACTGAATGGGGAGTACATGTGTGTCTCTTTTACATGTAAAAATTCTCTAACCAGTTGCTCATGCACGCCAAGTGTTGGACAAAATGTCTCAATGAGTAAAATTGTTAAATCCGTTGGTGTTTGTGGATGAATTTGATTCTTTGGACTTCTCATATATCACATGATTACTCCCTATTCAATTTGTGTAATTAATAAAGGATTCAAGAGTGTTTTGGTTCAAATTGTGCATAACTTAGTATTGGTGTTATCACGTGTTAATTGCTATTGTGAATACTAAGTTTTCTTTTAGTTTGAGTGTGGACAATCAGATAAGTGTAAGGTGGCTTGTTAATTGATGTGCACCATCCAATAGTATAGTTTTCAAGTATGATGCACAAACACAAGCCTACCGATGGAGCATCTTTCTCAACACGACAAGAACATTCAAAGCAAGAGGAAGAACCCATTCCAAATCAATTTCTAAATGTCGCAGCCTACAAAAGATTTGAGTATGATATTATAGATAGGGTGGCAATTAAAGAGAAGGGTGTACAAATCCCTACCGCTAGAGCTTCGGACAACAAATTCGTGATGTTGTGATGGCATGCGGCTAGAATTTTTTTGTTTCTACTTCAAAGGAAGATGTGCTCCCGGTGGTCTATGAATTTTATGCCAATATGCATAATTATGCAGATTATAAAGTTTTTGTTCAAGGAAAATCAGTAGATATATATGGTAGTACAATTAATCGGTTGCT
This sequence comes from Cinchona pubescens, assembly GCA_025175665.1. NCBI lineage: Eukaryota > Viridiplantae > Streptophyta > Magnoliopsida > Gentianales > Rubiaceae > Cinchona > Cinchona pubescens. Next base: position 1,933,897 of record JANKKI010000356.1, read on the forward strand.
GCGACTAAATTGGGTTCGTAATGATGAATGGCCGACGATTCAAGACAATAATATGGAGCTGAATGACATTACGAACCCTGTCTGTGCCGGAGCTGTGGAATGGACAAAAGGTGCAGCAGACGTTGCCCGCCATTACGATGCGAATAAGCTTTTGCCGGTTTGGTCTGTTTGATTTAAATTTATTGGTGCTCGTTTCTTTCTGGTAAGTCATTTAACTCACGTCACTTTAGAGCGAGCCAAATTACTCTATGCTATTGCTTCTGATCGACCGGTGGATGTGGGCCACTTGGTTAACCAGCAAATTCGATACACCACGGTTGTCAAGCCAACGGGATGCTTGCACCTAGAGAGTGGGACTTGACACCAATTCGTCGAACCCCTGCTTGTGCTTCTACATTATCGAGTGAACCAGCACCAGGACCTAGTCAAGAGGAGTTGCTTCAGCAGATTTTAGCAGAACAACAATGCATGCGCCGCTGCTTTGATAGGTTTATTCATTATTAGCATCAATGGAAGCTCGACAACTAGTCAAGGAGCGAGGAGAGGATTCTTCTACTTTTCCAGCTTTTCCCCTTTTTTTGCAAGAGCTAGCTTCCTTTGATAATGATCTCTGATTCATTCTTGTGCAGATGCCACTTAGGGATTTGTTTTTCCAGATAGACTTGTTGATCGTTGTCATTTACCTTATCAATGAATTTCGTTTCTTTTGTTATTGTTTCATTCTCACTTTCTTTGTTGTTGTAATTATATATCCCCATTAAGAGATTACGCTTCTTACTCTTGTGGATTTTCCTATCATGGTAATGTCTTCATGGGTGTCACTTTGTTTCTGTTTTAGAGTTATGACTAGTTCAGCTATTCTCCGGGATATTTATAATGGGATTCACGACACCTACCGTTCTACATTGTCAGAGAAGCTTTCCCTTTCCCTTTTTGTGCTTTTATTTTTTTCAACATTAGGGGCCAATGTTTATTTCTAACTGTGGGGTAGGGAGTTATCTGGATTTATATATGTTTGGTGCAGTTTGCTCAAATTTTTCTTTAATATTTTAGTTTTTCTTTTGATCTGAGAGCTTTTTAAAATTTTTTAAAATTTTTGTGCTAATTAGAGGAAATTTTTAAAATTTTCAAAGATTTTGCAATGGCTAAACAGTCTGGTTGATTTTCTACATAATAATTGTTGAGTTGAACCATCATTAGTGAGTAGTTGATGTTAACAATTTTCTTGCATGATTTCTAAGAAATTTTGAGCACTAATAGCCATATAATATTTTATTTTGATACTTAGAGATAATTATGTGAACTCACTTATATTCCATCCCAAAACTTGTTTTCTTGCTTTGTTGAAATGAAATTAGGGATAGCTTAATTTAGTTTAAAGATGACGGTAGAGTATTTCTTTGGATGTTCGAGCCTTTCAAGCGAACCTTATTGAAATTTTTATCCTTAGTACCTATTTGAACCTTAATTTGCAATGAATGGAGAGAAACACTATTCACTTTCTTTCATTAAAACTCATTTGACTTACCTTTATGAGCCTAATAAATTCTTTAATTTTTCTATCCCAAAATGTCCCTTAGGAGCTTTATTTCACACATTACTTGTAAAAGAGGATAAGAGGGTGAAAGAAAGTTAAATAAGGGTTTTACATTATATGAGTGAGTGGTGTTTATTTATGGGGCAAAGAAGGGGTACTGAAAAAAATTTTGAATTGAGAGGAACATTTTTAACAAGTGTAGGTAGTGGTTATCACTGGTACCTGCCTTGTTCATACAGTGATACAGGTAGTGCCTATCACTAGTATTTGTATTTGTAGTTAGTGCCTATCACTGGTACCTGCATTGGTGTTTATGGGTAGTGCCTATCACTGGTACCCGTATTGGGGGCGGACATGGAAAAAAATTGATAAATAAATGTCCGGGAAGAAGGTTGGCATTTTGGGTTGAACTTGAAAAAGGAGGACTTTTTATTGTTTGTGGCATAAAATTTTTCATAGGTGTTTGTTGATTAAGTGTGAGGTTATTTCCTTGAAGGATTGGTATTCAATGTATTGGAGAAAAAGTTTTATTTGGATGTGTGACCAGCATTGATTTAAAGCTCTTTCGTTCTTATTTATGATATCCTTATCCCTTCTTTGTTGAACCAATACCCTAGCCTATCATTACAAACTAAAAGTCCTACCTGATTTAAATTGAGTTAGTTGTCTATATTAGTGGATATGTGTAAGAAATGCGAGTTATGGGATGTTTAGAAAAATTATAAGAATTTGCATAATCTAATTAGTATGAGTGTAATGAAAACTGAGTTTGTATTGACTGACTATATTCACACACAGCGGATTTCATATCTAGTGTTTTATTGGCATTTGAACTCTTGAGTTTTTAGATTATTTCTGATGATGGCATGGTTCTTGATTCTTCATGTGGACAGTTATTGAGACTTGTTGGGTGCATTTTCTATGAGCTTATCTTTTTTCATTTTATTTTTACTCCAAGACAATTAAAAGTTAAGTGTGGGGTATTTGATAAGCTCATAAATATAGTATATTTTATGTATCGGTTACCTTCGTTTTCATGTAATTTGAGCAATAATTGAGTTAAATATAATCTTAATTGTTTTATTTTTAGTTTGTGTAGGTCTTGAATGAAAAAGGAAGCAAAATAATAAAAAAGTTGGAGAAAATCAAAAGGATGCAAAGCGTGCACCGGCGAGACAATGAATTTGGATACTGTTCAGAATTTCAAGCATAACTTTCTTGTTCAAGTTTCAATTGAAGTGATTTAAGATATTTCGCAAGGAAAGTGCGTAGGCAGAGAAAAGGGAGTTGTTGCCACTGGAATTTGGGCATATCCTGCAAGGAAATGCACACCGAGCTGCAGCTTACGTGAATTACTTGTTTTGGAAATTTCTCCACCCGGTTAGACTCCTTATTAAGAGTTATCGTATTTTTATCATCTTAGGGGTTCAAAACCTGATGTAACCCCTCTAAATACTGCATTAGAGATGGGAATACAGCAATAGATGTGTATATTAGACAGATTAAGGTTAGGATATAAAATCACAAAAATCATAGCTAGGGTTTTATTTTTCTTACTCAAGTCTTCAAGCACATCAAATTCTTGTTGCAGGCTACGCTATTGAGTTTGATTTCTTTATTTAAATTCAATTTAATTCTAGTTTTTCATCTGCAATTTCATAATTTTATTTTAATCTTGCTGAGTTTATTTTCTAGTTCATTAATTTAACTTTGCTTCCAGTGAATTATATTGCTTTCTCTAGTTTTACTTTCTTGCTTCCTCTAGCCTTAATTGCTTTTGATAAATGCTTTTAGTTTCCTAGTTGTTCATCTTGATTTAGTTAGGGTAGAACAAAACTCTTACAATTAATTTGTCTAACTAATTCATAGGTTTGTGAACTCTAGTAATTAACCAATAGTTCTCGTGGGAATGATCCTTACTCACCCGATCTACAAACATACCTCATATCCTTGCGAGGGTGTGTAAGTATTGATTAAGGTTACTAAAGCTTATTTATTAAATTATTTGTGAATTGAGTTACCTAATCAATATTACACCGAACAGTGATTTAAAAAAAATTGATCGATAGTGTCTGCCAACAGAAAAATACTATCGGCCTTATCTTCATTCGATTTGAAGGGACGGGATAGAGGGGAGAAGGAAAATTGGACTCATTGGCTTTGGAACGTAGAAAATGAATAGAAGAGGGGTATCTATGGGGGGAGACGAAAAGGGAAAGAAGGAAAACTGGAAAGAGGGGGGAAGACATTTTTGAGGTGGGGTAGGGGGATATCTATGGGGGGAAAGTAGTGAGCCTCAAAAGTCAAAACTATGTTCTACTGGATTCATTAATGTACGTGAATTGATAGATAATGATTGGCTCTTAGTTGCATCCGAATAATACATTTTTTTGGACTCATGCGAATATAATTTAAACCCTTTCCTCTCATATTATGCTTTTTTCAGCTTTTTTTTTTCTTTTTTGTTATGTTTGGTAATTTCTTAGCCAAAGCCAATCCGCCAGCAGATTTCCGATTTGACTGATTTGGTTTTCCGTTTTGGTCATTTATTTGACAATTTAATCCAAATATGGATGAAACAATAAAAAGGGCTGATGAAAAACTCAGTAGTACGAGCGAGAATTCAGGAATTTAGGTTGATCAATAAACCAATATCACTATAAGGGAGGTGAAATTTTTGAAGATCGAATAGGAAAAGTGGATGAATAGTGAAAAGCGTTGATGCTAAATAAGGGATTGAATGATGATTTAGAGTAGAAGAGGAGAAATATTCATGTGAAATTGACATTAACGGTGGGAATTTTGATGGAGAAAATCAAAGATTATGCAGAATTTGCCATTTGAGTAAATCAGAAAATGAAAAAGATTTGATGGATTTAATTAAACTTGGCAGACCCTGTGCTGGAGCTTGGTTTGAGCTTAGAGGAAATAGGAAGTGTAATTATCCACACGTGCATCTATCTTTTTTGGATAATTTTATTCCTAATGAAACTTACGTGAAATGCATCTAGATGTGTATAAGAGGGCTTAATTGAGGAAAAATACACGGAATTATTCTACATTACATTTTTAGAAATTGAGTATTCTTTTTAGCAATAAAAATTGTTTAGTGATCATTTTCATAATGATCGAGTAGTTTAGTGACTATTTAAGTTATTTTCTCTTTTAGTAATAATGACATATGGATTTGACTTGTTTTCTTTTTCACAAAAACATCCTAAAATTTTAATTTAAATGAAGAACTTGAAATAGACAATGATTCGTCATTAATGGGTTAATTTTACTATAGAAAAAATATTGAAATGGGTTTGAAGGAAAGCCCTAAATGCTCCAACATTGACATAAAAAGGGAAAAATTCTAAAATTCAGTTAAAGTATCATATTGTTGTGAATGGTTGTAAAGTTTAATATCATATTTTTTGAATATTTGCATAATACGAGTATTAAAGTACACAATATAGTACCCTAACAAGAATATAAATTTTTAGTCAAAAAAAATGCCTCGTCTCATCATCCAGTCCTTTGGAATTTGAATCCTCTCCACATACTAAATACTACAACTTGAAAAAGACAGCTAAAGTGAAATAAATCTGAAGAGATTGAACAAAAGGTACACTTCATGTGTTAATTGTCATGTTGTGTGAAATTCTACACATCTAGATTTGTTAAATTTTATGTAGTTATGGCCTAATGGTACACATCATGTCTTCACTTTACTTGCTCTAATAGCCTTGTCGCACTTAGTAGATCATTACATAAAAAAAAAAATCAATTTATTTAGAAAAAACATTATCATTGAATTTATATGTTACATTTAGACAGTGTAGTAATTTTTAAATATTGATAATACATAAAATTGCTAAATTAAACAGTAAAATATTATTATTTTCTTCTGATTTCTTGCAAGATATATATAAATCATGATATGAGTTACGAACGGTTATGATTTTTTTTAAAATATTTTTTTTTATTTTTATTTTTCAAGCTTAAATGCATTTTTTTTTTTAATTTTATTTCAAGTGTAAATGGAAGAGCAATCCAATTCTCTCCCGCCACTAGATTTACATCACTAAGACATATTTTTCTTCAATGCTTATTTTAGACATTTTATGTCTCTTATTCACTTCTTCGGAGCTAATATTTAATTTCGAATTAAGACGAATTTCAACACATTTGGCCAGTATTATGGACATTTTATGTATGATTTAATATGAGAAATTAATGGTTTGCAGTATCGAAATTGTTGAAAAAGTAGGACCGACCAGTATTTGACTTTTGACTTATTTGATTTGATTTGTTTGACTTTTAACTTAAAATTCAAAGTCAAATTCAAGTCATATAAAACCAAAGTTAATTAAAGTCAAGTCGTTTAAAATCGATTTATTCGATCAATAAGTCGAATAAGTCGAACATAAATCTTCTTCTATTCTATTTTCTAATTCCAAAATTTAGTATATTATCCCACAAATTCTATATCATTTTACAAATTCAAAATATCACATAGTAAAAACATAAGATAATACAAGTTCATGGATACCAAAAAAGAAATATATAACCAAATTACAATCACATCATTCAACAAAATGTGTGTACTAAATTTTAATTCATAATATTGTATATATATATATATACACACACATACAAGTTTATTATATGTACAAATTTACATGCACATATCTTTTTGTCTCTCTCTATGTGTGTGTGTATAGATGACAGTAAGTTACAAATTTTAATATATGAATGTGTATTAGTGTATATATCATTATATCATATATAGATATTAAAAATGATTTACAAAGTCACAAATTCAAGAGCATTTATTAAAGACAATTCACGTAAGAAAATTTTATTGAATCACCAACTCCCGTTAAATTATATCTTATAAATACTTCTAAGATCTATATACATAGCCAGAACTTATGCCCTGTCTCTTATACACATCTAGATCTCTATCTATATTAATAAATGTAAATAATGCATTTAATATACTTGTTGATAGTAAAAATATTAACTAATAAGTTATGTAGCATAAGTTTATAAATTAGATGTTATGTAAAACACATTTTTATTACAAGTAAAAGTCATACAAATCTTAGTAATGAACATTTGAACATGCATGTACAAATATATTATATATAGATATTCTAATAAATATTAAAATAATATAATTACTTAACTCTAATATCTATATGTAGAAAAGTAAATTAATAATTCATTTAACCTTAGTTATTGAAATACAAGTGTTACATTAATAAGTTGTACACTTATAGTAATATATAAGTATATAAATTGTACATAATGTGAAGTATTACATTTACACTGACAACTCCAATAATTATACAAATAAAAGACATTTAAGTATTAAGACTTTTAATACATATAGATATTAGAGTTAAGTAATTATATTATTTTAATATTTATTACTAATATCTACTGTCTCTTATACACATCTATATGTGTATAAGAACAGAAATATAATTATCTCTTCAACTTAATTTTACCAGCAAATTCGAACGATTCGTTCGACCTGTAAATTAGTCAAACTAATCAATTTGAAAATCGATATTCGATTGGTAATTTGACTTGGAAATTGAAATCAAAGTCAAATCGAGAAGTCGCCTAGTTAATTTGATTTCGAGTCAAAATCTAACAAGTCAAGTCAAATTTTTTTTGACTTGACTTGATTCGAGCTGTCAGTTTAAGGATGTTTTGCTGACTACAGCCCCATCTGATTGCAAACTTGTAAGAGAAAAATTGAGCAATGTCGCTTTTAACCCTTCAATCAATTACAGGCCCTAGTAGCATTTTTAAGGGCAATAATATTGCCACAGCAAAATCCTTAATGCCACAGCTATTTAATGTTAAATTGACAAATTCACCTTTTGTAAAGGTCAGTATGATGTCTAAAAGTATTATCCAATAGCTCACAGACACGTGGCCAGTTTGTTAAAGTTGTCAAGAGTTTCATTGGTCTAATAATTATTCCTAACCCTGTGAACCAATCAAACCCATCCTAGAAGAGCATAAATAGTAATTTGGAAGGTAAAATAAAAGGAGGCTGAATTTCATTCTCTCAAATCCACACTTTACTAATCCTTGCTCTCATTCTACTCTCAAGATGTCTTAAGAGACACCAATTCTGACTTGAGCGTTGGACTTCCCCTTATTGCCACTTCAACTAATCCTTGGTGACATAGCCTGCCGTTCTTTTTATTGCCACAAGTTATCGTTTCGTGAGTTCGACGCACGTCAATACCTTTTTTTTGGAGTATTTTTGTAATTAGATTTTGGACTTTACTTTTTATACTTTGGTGCGTAAATTTTTCTCGCATCAACATTTGACGCCGTCTGTGGGAAACTAACAAGAAGCCATTTTGTGTCTTTACCTATGGCTCCTAGCACGCGCAACACCCACCACCATAACTAGATAGAGGGAAAGAGGTTATATCCCAACACCAGTCAAATTGATCAATTAGAGTATTTGATCGATTAGAAGGGCAAGCTAGGGATCCCGGTCTTCAAGCTAATGAGAAAGTTACAGAGACGCAATTGCTAAGGAAACAAAATGCCATGTTGAGGGAGCTTCTCATGAAACATCGACATGATTAACAAGGTGGTGAAATCTAGATGTTCTTATTCTCCCCCGGGTTTCCACTCTACACATCATAGCCCCTTGGATGAAAAACACTCTCGTGCAATCTATAGGGAGAATCAAGGAGGAAGGGATTAACTTTAGTCAAGTCCGCCCGACAGGGCGAGAACATGAAGGCCGGTCCGCCCAGCATGAGTCTAGAAGAGAAGCCTCCCCCAGACCAAGTGAAGCCAGACCGACGAGCCCAAACGAGGCAGCCTTAGTAGCAAAGGAGAAGGGAAGACCTCGTGAAAGGAAACAGATGTTGGAGAGCATACCCGAGCGAGAAGAAGAGCTAAAAAGAAAGTTGGAGGAGTTCCAAGCTCGGGTAGACAAGATGGATGACAAGGAAGCGATAACTGCGAGATACAAGTACTCATTCCCATTCACTAATAAAATAATGCGAGAACCCCCTTCCAAGGCATTGGCAAACACCTCATTTTGACTCTTACAATGGAAATTCGTATCCGTGGGAGTACCTTGATGCTTATCGAGCCAAAATGTGTTTACAAAGTGTCTCGGATGCTATCCTATGCAGAGGGTTCCCCAAAACCCTCAAAGGTACAGCCTTAGATTGGTTCAGAGGATACAAGAAATGAGACATAAGAAGTTTTGATCAACTTTTAGACGGGGCTCTTCTTGAACAAATTTGGGAACCAAAAGAGGATTCCAAAGACAAGTACTCACTTGCTTACTCTTAAGCAATGGCTAGAAGAGTGCCTTATATTACGTGGATCGATTCAAGAAGGAAACCATTGGGATTCAAAGAGCCATAGAAGATATGAAAATCATGGCATTCCAAAGTGGGGTTAAGCCTGGAAAGTTCTCATTTGATCTTAATTTGAGTCACCCGCCACCCTCAATGAACTTTTCCGTGGGGCTGAAGAATTTGCTCAAGTAGATGAAGGGGAAAAGAGAAAAAGAGAGTCCGGGGGTGAAAGTGGGAAGAAGAGGAAAGCAAATGGAGGAGTTAGTGGAGTGGAACCTCCAAAAGAGATTAGTGTGAGGGATAGGTTATCCGTAACCGTTCCTCATAGGAGGAGTCCCGACCCTCCTAGAGTTTATACCCCACTCAATACACAACCTTCACGTATTTTGGCTATCATAGAGAAAGAACCCTTTGTCAAGTGGCTTGGGCATATGAGGAGTGACCCAGAGCGACGCAACAAGAATAAATGGTGCTATTTTCACAAATATCATGGACATGTCTCTTAATGACTGTATTGTGTATCAAAAATTTAATTGAAGACTTGATAAGAAGAAGTTACCTTAAGCATTTCATACACTTGGATATGATTCAGCAAGATCACCCTAACTCCAATACAAAACCTGTACAAGAGAGATCAAGATCTGCCTCGAGGTAAAAGAGTAGCAGGGGTAGAAAATCAATGGAGAATCATCATTCATACTATCTCTGGGGGGGCAACAAATGGGGACTCCGCATCATCACGTAAGGCCTATGCTCGTCGGATCAACTTGGTCCAATCTAGTATGCAAGTCTATGAGGTTCTTCTTTGGAAGAATATTTTTTGCACTAAAATTTTTACTCATCTACTTCTTCTTATAGCGATCCCTTGGTAGTAACCTTGCCTATTGCAAATTGTGATGTGAAGAGAACCTTGATTGATAATGGAAGTTCCACTTCTGTCAGACAATCCTTTTTATGAAGCCTTCAAACGAATAAAAAGACTTGAAACTTGTGACTTCGCCCTTGGTTGGGTTCGCCGGGGAAGTTGTTGAACCCCTTGGATACATTACTTTTCTTGTCATGTTCGGTACACCCCCTCTAGATGTTCAACTCATGATTGATTTTGTAGTCGCCAAGGCCTCTTTGCCTTACAACATCATTATTGACAGACCTATGATTGGAGCACTTGGTGCTATTCCTTCATCCCACCACATGAAGATTGAAATTGTCATTACTTTTGGAGTAGGCGAAATAAAGGGAGATCAAGTCGTTGGGAGACAATGCTATATAGCTTCATTGAAGTTGAAGCATACTCTAATGGTGCCTACAAGTTGAAGACCAAGGATGGAAAATTCGTGCCTCGCACTTGGAATGCACAAGACTTGAAAATGTTTTTATTTTTAAATGTTCTTTATTTTGCTTCTGTTTACTTGAAATTCCCTAAGCCAAGCGACATCTTCCGAGGTGAAACAAGCTTGTGCAACTTGTAAATATTCACTTTTGCTATTAATGAAAATTTTCTAACTCTTTCGCCTATGTAGGGGCTTAATTCTTTGTTTAAGAATAGCGATCTTATCCTCCTCCCAACCTCCAAGTGCAAAACCATGACTCTCCGAGGTCACTTATTCCCTCCGGGGAACATTCTTCATGATATCATGAGGTCTCTGGGGTCACTTATTCCTTCCGGGGAACAAAATTAAAGACCACTCTCCGGGGGCAAAATTAAGCTTATCCTTGGAGAAGTAGTTCCTTGGTTAAGTAGGTTTAAAAAAGCGACCATAACCCTTCCGGGGGCAAGAAAAAAAAATTCCCTAGGAGATGTGTGCCTAAGAAAACCTTAGTAACAACATTAAGGGTTTACTTGAGAGATTTGTGCCTAGGACAACCCCTCCGAGGGTGAAAATAAACTTTTTCTTAGAAAAGTAATTCTTTGATTAAGTAAATTCAAAAGAGCAATCATAGTCTTTCCAAGGATTAGAGTAAAAAAAATTTCTTAGGAGATATACGCCTAAGAAAACCTTAATAACAACACTAAGGGTTTACTTGGAAGATTTGTGCCTAGGACAACCCTTCCGGGGGAAAAATAAACTTCTCTTTGATTTTGCGTAAGAGCCATGGTTTACCGTCCAGGGACAAAAACTCATTTGCTTAAAGCATAGCGATGAAAGCTCAACCTCACAATCTTAGTCACTTGAAAAAAATATTCAAGTAGATAAGGGGAGCGAAGAAGCATGTAGAAAAGCTTGAAGAAAAAAAAAAGTACAAACTATTGAAGGAAAGCCGTGATATAATATAAGCAAACGAAAGGCATAACTTAGGTAGAGTTGGTACAAAGAAGGCCCCAACTCGAAGCCAAGCAACAAACGCTAATTAATAAGGAAAACAAGTAATATAACACTAGCCGAAAATGCAGCCCATACATATAAGAGACCAAACATCTAAGTCTCCGAAAAGGTAAAATAGCTAAGCAAAATGCTAAACTAAGATGCTCTCCATCCTCAGGGGAACCCCCGAAGAGCTAGGGTGAAGAGGGATAGAAGGAACACGGCCTTGAAGCAAGTCTTCAATATCCAAGTTTGGATACTTCTTCTTCACATAAGATAGGGCCCGATCATAACCCTCGTCGAAATACCCCATGCTACGGTTCTCTACCAAATCCTCAAACTCGGGGCTAGCATGAAAGTCTACCAAATGCTTTTCCATGCGATCCTTGTAGTCTTGAGAGTCAAGGAACTCCAAAATTGCGGAATCTCTACTTTTCTTTTTATGGATTTAGGCTCCTCCTTGTGTAACACACAAAGCTTCTTTACTTTCGCTCTTATGAGTCGCTTGAATCTCATTAACCTCATTCGCATGGAAAAGCATTTGGTAGACTTTTGCTAGCCCCGAGTTTGAGGATTTCTTAGAGGCAGATCGTAGATGAAATATTGCAACAGTCACATAGATTGGAAGTGTTTTTCTTCCATGCTATCTTCGGACTTTTCAAGCTTAACCTCCAAAGGCCAAAATTTGAGAAAGATGGTATTCTTGAGCTTTGTTCAAGTGGTAGTAAAGATCGCCAATCTAAAAATCGTGAGGAAAGAACGATGTTATCTATAAGTATAATAAAAATACTTAGTCATTTTATGAAAAGAAGAAGGAGCAATATACTTGAACAGTATGTTTAAACATGGTGTCGGCATCGGCGACACAAGTAGAGCTCAAAGATTTCCTAACTCTCTCCTTCCGCGACTTGGGCAATGCTAGTTCCCCCACCAATGGGCGACTCACTTCTTCCAAAGAAGAATCCTCATAGACTTCCCAAGAAGGAGTATAGATCATGCGAGAAGAAGTAGAGCCCTCAACTCGATACAGCTGCTTGTTCTTGAGGCGGATTTGAATCAAGACCTAGTGGGGTTGAAGGTTCTTGGGTAGAAGCCTCTACTTGAGCCAATGGTGTCAGAGTAGCCTCTTTGGAATGCATTGCCTTCTTTTTAGGTGAAGACGGTGCAAGAGCTTTTTGTCTAATGTGTCGAAGAGACAGAGATCCCAAAGGTAGATGTCTTGGGAGCTTGAGATGAGCTTTCATTCCTTGCTTGTCTTCTTTTCAAAGCACGCTCACAAATGATATCTTTCAAAGCATCCACTACAAGATGTCTCTTATACACATTAAGCTCAAGTGGACTATTAAAACAAGATGAAGATGAGTAAAAATTTGAGTGCAAAAAATCTTAAGTAAAATGCATATGCATGGAAACCTAGAGGCACAAGAGGATCAAGATCGGTCGGGCTCAACCCCGCCGATCCCAATACTTGTTCATTAACCATTTTTTGCCAAGCAAGTGGTTCGACCTCCATAAGCATAGCAATATTCTCACTCTCGCGCTCACTAAGAAGAGAAAGCTTGTTGATCTTTGAAACCTTTGAATTATAGCTCCAAGTGAGAAAATTCCATTCGGGCAACCTTTAGATCAAAAAGTAATGATTATTCCAATCAACTAGCTTAGGGTGAGCTTCTTCAGCCAATTTTTTGGACCGCCAACTAAAGGTGTACCCCACTCCACTCGGCGCAAGTCAAAAAAATTCCTTAAAGGTGCCAATTGAAGGTTTTACTCCAAGAGAGGCACAAGTGATCAAATATGCATTGATGTGGTGGATGGATTTGGCTTGTACTTCTCCAAGCCCCACTTGGTAAAGCTCCAACACCTTGTGAGAAAACAACGGCAATGGGAATCTCAATCCCGCTTCTAGTTGTGCCAAATACACGGATACATATCCGAAAAAGTTTATACAAGGTCTATGGTCGAAAGGAGAAACCTTCACCATGTAAAAATTATGAATGTGATATTTCTCCATCCATTTCCTAATCAATTCCAAATCGACAAACGAACAAGACAATTGAGAATACACATATGCGGGGTCATTAATATCACCCTTAACTATCTTTTTTTCTTCATGCTTGGGAGAACCTTTTATCTTTTTCCTCTTGGATGAAAGAGGAACCCCAACCTCTTCACTAGAAGGCTCATGCTCATGTTGAATCCTCAAATCCTCTTCATTAGAGTTTTCCTGCTCAAGGTGTTGCCCTCTAGCCCGATGTACTTGAGGGGGTCCCGATGACACAATTGTAGATGGACCAGTAGTTCTACTCATATTCACCATCACCTTGGAAGATGAAGCGCCACCAATCAAGGGTCTACTCGCAAACATACTCTGCCAAAATTCTCTTGGTTTTGATCTCATATCAAGGCCATCTTGAAGAAAATCCAAGTTCAAAGGTTCACGCAACGGGCTAACCACTTTCCTTGGGATTTTTGGCAACTCACCAAGAACATGCTCAAGGATATCCTCCACCTAATTCAAAGAAAGTTCCCCACGAGCTTTAACCTTATCAACAAGTGTCACACAATTTATCAACATTTGCCCCCCATGTGATTCATTGGGATTTATGAGATCATCATCAACATCCATGGAATAATTGTCAAGAACATTTTTATTTCCTTGTATATTAACTTTGCCTCGTGCCATCATACATGATCTAGAGGTTTCTTTCCTAACTTTACCTGTGACTTTTACTTTGGAAGGGAGAGCGAGGATATATTTTGGAGGTCCAACCGTGCCACCATCGACTCCGGAATCTAGAGGAGAAGCAATGATATCGTCATGAGTGGTCAAGTTTGAGGTAGTTTTGGAGGCATCGAGAGCAAATCCTTTATCGAGCAAACCATAAATTGGAGCATTTGTAACAGTGGTGGTGTTTTTGGCAACTTTATTGAGGACTTTGGCTGCAACCACAGCTGCATTTTCTTCTGCACAAACACCATCCAAAGTCGGCTCGTCATCGGGAACAATTTCTGTGTTCCGATCTTTCATTTTTAAAGCAGCCACTACTGCATTTTCTTTGTCCATAATCGCAGCAGCTGCTGCGTCACTTTCTTTCTTCATAAGTGCAGCAGCTGCTGCATCTTCTTTCTCCATATACGCGGTGAAGAAATGCCTGTCTCAACCCCAATAGCAGATGTGTATAAGTTTTTATTTTCACTAGCTGAGACAGTATGCGAGGGAGAAAATAGATTGCAGCAACGTTTGTGGATGCACAAGCTGCTATTGCGTCTTTTTTCCCTTAACGAGCAGCTGCAATGTCTTCATTTTCGGCTGTGGGGTCGACCTCCGTGGTGGCGTTGGCAATAGCAACACCTGCTGCCTCCTCTCTCTTCACTCTAGCTGCACCAAGTTCTTGGTCAATTGGGGCTGCAAATTCAACCTTTGAGCAGTCCCAGTTGCACATATATAGGAGCAGCAGCAGCGACTTAAGAGAACCTGCTCAAGAGATCGCGGAATGGAGGAAAAGATGTGTTGAAACTCTACATGTTTTCTCTTTGAATGGGTGTAACTGATGGAGGGTAAGTAGCAGCCACCAAGCTTTGGGAAGTACACTTTGCACTTTTCATTTATTTCTGTCTCTTCATAAGTGTACTTGAGGTGTTTGATGAAATGCGCAAGAGAAAAATGAAGAGAGAGAAATAAAAGAAAAGTGCAAAGTGTACTTCTTGGTCCAAGAATGGAGAAAATGCAAGATAATCTTAAAATATTGTATGTAGGTTTGGATTTTGAGTTTAATAGGTAAGAATGAATGTTGAAGTTTGGAAGCTTTCTCTTCTTAGTGAGCGCGAGAGTGATCATTACTTTTTGATCCTCTGTGTATAAGAGACACGTTCTTGGAGTAGTAAGATGCTGTATAAGCATTGAGTCTCTTTACACATCTTAGATGAATGTTAAGTTTTGGCATAATTCTGGAGGGTTGAAGGTTGAGTATTGGATTGAGGGTAGAGTGTTGGGTTTTGGCGAAGGATGGAGTGATAAGGGTGGAGTGTCGGGTTTTGGCGTAAGGATGGAGTGATAAGGGTGGAGGGTTGAAGGTTGAGTATTGGGTTGAGGTTGAGGGTTGAAGGTTGAGTATTGGGTTGAGGGTGGAGTGTTAGGTTTTGGCGTAAGGGTTGAGGGTGCAGTATTGAGTTTTGGCGTAAATGTGAAGTTTTGAGTAAAAATAATTATTTTGAGGTACTAAATACAAGTATCACAAAAGTTCAAAAATGAACAAATGAATATCACTACTAAATTTATGGCTGGCAGAGTATGTTTGCGAGTAGACCCCTGTCTCTTATACACATCTAGATGTGTATAAGAGACAATATTTTGAGAGTATGGGGGCAAGTGATGATACCTAAAAATATTATCCAATAGCTCATGGACTGTCGAAGCTGTCAAAACTTTTATGGGTGTAATAATTATTCCTAAGTCCATGAACCAATCAAACTCATTCTAGAAGAGTATAAATAGTAATTTAGAAGGTAAAATAAAAGGAGGTTGAATTTCATTCCCTCAACTCCACACTTTACTAATCATTGCTCTCATTCTAGTCTCAATTATCTTCTTGTCACTAATTATAGAAATTGGAGTTTAATTTTATAGCTTATACAAGTCTAGATTCTGCATCAACAGTCGGTGATCAATAGAACCCCTAAACCATCCTCCGAAAAACAAAAATTCCATCCTTTCCAATTCTACACCTCGACTATGTGCCTTACTATCTTGAAAAATACTATTGAAATTATAAGGCTTCAAAGAAAAAGGTAAATGGAGATCGACCATTGCTTCAAAAATATACAATTTGATCTCTCTTCTTCTATTGTCTCGAGATAAGAAAAACAAAATGCACCTCAATTTTCTTTACTTCTTTAATTTTTCTTTTGATTCAGTAAAATTTCTAAATGATAATTTGCATCTTTCTTCTAGGATTTTCTCGCCCCAACCTAATTGGGTGGAATTTTCTCAACCCACCTGATATGCCTGCTAATGGATTCCAAAGGGTATGCTTGGAATAAATTAAAAAGGTGGATAGTATTGATGATTGATGATGGCGCAATCCAATTATTGCAGAGACAAATATAGGATTAGCAGAGGTGAGATATTGATGGGGGAAAGGAGAGGGATTATGTGGGAAAAAGTGGAAGTGGGAGCGGAAAGGACAGATGGAGAGTTGACGACCCACAAGAATGGAGCAACCGAGGGAATGCGAAAGACACAGAATGATGCTTAGGATGAGGAATTTTGACAAATGCGCCACTATTAATGTCATTTAAATGTAGTTTTAGCTGTGGCATTAAGGATTTTGCTGTGAAAATATCATTGCCCGTAGTTTTTAAAGCTTAAAACAATAAAGCCTTAATAAGTTCTGAACCAGGAAAGAATACAACATTTAAAATAATACTAACAGTCTGACGCTTAAAACAAGCCATGACAAAACTCGTGAAAAAGGCTAAAAAAATACAATTCTCTTTGAAATCTTGAAGTGATGGTACACTTTTCCGTAACTGGAAACTCACTACCCCTGTGAACAATTTCATTTTCGTCAATCGATCTTCACGGAAGAGTAAATAAGCCTTGTGAACCAGAAGCAGGCATAGAAACTTATGGTTGCTGTCTCTTATACACATCTGTGTAATAAGCATGTATCCTTCCACAACATCCCTGACACGGGCATACTGATGTCAAGCTTAGTGAAGAAGTAGAAAGTCGCATATGTGTATAAGAGATATAGTGCCGAGGAGCCAGATGTCAGATAAGATCTCCACCACCATAAGTAATCCTCACTACATAGTTGGAAGTAGCAGAGCACAATGGTGATTTCAGCACAAGTGACAATGAGAATGATGAACACAATTAATAGGAATCCAAATATGTAATAGAACTGATTCAGCCAGATTGAGGTGAGAATGAAGAAGAGCTCAATGAAAATAGCTCCAAATGGGAGAATGCCTCCAATCAAAATTGAGAAGATAGGGTTCATGTACCATGCCTGCTCTGGTATCTGCCTAGGTATTTTATTTGTCTTCACAGGATCCTCAATTGCTGGCTTCTTAAATCCAGCATAACTGCCCACAAAGACAAGTGGAACGGAAATGCCAAACCACAAAAACACCAAAGCAAACATCGTTCCAAATGGACACAGCACCTGATGATTTCTGACCCCAAATGAGAGCATTTAAGACAAAGAAAATGACAAAGACTGTGGCAGGAAACAGGAATGAAGTCCTCAATGCAATTTTCTTCCACTCGGTTCCTTTAAACATCTTGAATAGACGAGTAGAGGCATAACCAGCAAAAAGACCCATGAAAGCCCAGAGAAATAGCATCGCTGTCATAAGCCCACCACGGTTTGAAGGAACACTCCACCCAAGGAGTACTCAAACATCACAGTGACAAGAACCATCCCAAAAAACTGCACACCAGTGACAACGTATACACACAGTAAATCTGAGTTTTCCGGGGGCCTGAAAACATCAGCATGAACTAGTTTCCACCCTGTTTCTTCCTGAGCCTCCTCCTGGGTCTCGAGTTCATTATACTTGGAAATGTCACGGTAAAGTGTTCGCAGCATTATCATTGCAACCATGCCAGAAAGGAAGAGAACAATCATCAAAGAATTAACAATTGAGAACCAATGTATTGACATGATCATCACTCATTAGTAGATATGTATCCCATCTTGATGCCCACTTCACATCACTTTCCTACATTCAGAGCAGAGATGGAATTTTAATCAACCAGTTGAATACAACAAATTGAAGAGGCAAAAAGAAGATTAAATGATAATTGTAGCAAGTAGCTATGTTACACAGACTCGGATATGGGTGTTGGTGTTACATGGACTCTCCTCTCAACCCCACAGCACCGGTGTCATGTTGTGCCGTGTCAACATCGGTGGGAGTGGGATCCATGTCTGTGTGGTCAAGTTTCAATTGGGAACTTTTACTTTTTACCAAGCCAAAAATTATATTGATTTCAACATGGAGGATGTGACTTCATCGTGAACGTGAAAGGACCGATAAGATAGAGAAGAAGATATGAGAATTATTTATAAAATCACTAAATCTTATTATATCTTTCTATTATCTACTTTTTCTCTGAGCACCACTATTATTCAATATTTACGCAAACAAACATACTTATTTTTCATAAAAGTTTTGACAGCTTCGACAGTCCATGATGCCATCAAATTGAATTACAACTACACTACTTGCACTAACATATACAAGCATACAAGATGCACCTCAATAAGAGTATCCGACTCTTTTAGAGTGTCCCCATATTCTCAATTTATGAAATTGATGAATCTGACAAGAAGACATGTATCCATACCCGAATCTTGGTAGTCATTAAAACCTCAAATCAACATAGAAAACTAATATACAGGAAAATTAGGCTACAACAGGCCAAAAGGTGTGGGAAGAAAATGCTAACAAAATAATAACTAGGTTAGCTGAAAATCCACATGCTATATGTATATAGATTACCTGGAAATCAACATCATATGTAAATATGATTTCCTGTTTATCTTCAACCTCTTGTGTCTGCATTTGAGCTGGAAACAGTTTTCTTTGCATGTGGGTCACAGGTGGTCAAACGAGTACTGGTACCCCATTTTCCTTCATATTCATGCTTGACACTGGACATGTAAGTAACAAATCATTGGCATTTTGAACACTAGCAAATAGTACATGAGAATCAACATAGAATATCTGAATAATCTAGATATGTCTCGGAAGAATCAACCTAAATGGCATAACTTCAAAACCAACAATCCTAGCTGAGTCAGTCTGCACATAAGAAATGATAGTTAACAGTGAATGACATCAACATTGTTGATAAAAGCTTTTCTTCCTTGATCTGCAAATAATCAGAAAATGAGTACACAACAAATAAATGTGTAGAACTCCAAGACAGTTGTGTATCTTAATCAATTTACTTACACCAGCATATAGACCTTTAAGCCCCAGAAAATAACCAAGCTGATATACAGGAGGAGCTCCTTGTTCCAACCTCTGGATAGGAACAACCAAAGGAAGATTATCAAGGATCCTGCCAGACAAAAGAGTTAGATGATGCACAATCAACTCTCCATCAAAGTTAATAAAGACAGATTTTGTTCATTGAAATGTATTGACCTACATGTTCGTACACGATATTCGTCTTCAATCTTTTCTTTAAATTCTTTTGCGGCATTAGCATCAAGTGTCATTCGACAAACACTTGATGCTGATGCCTGGTGTACTGCTGCTGGTTTGTTAAAACCAGAAAGTCACAAAAGTTAATGATACAAAAACAATTAAAAATTTTTCATTCTTCGACTATCTCGGGGAAGTGCTTCGTGGTGACCGCATTGAGAACTCCCGATACTTGGTTAGTTTGATATCTGTCTCTTATACACATCTCCTAAGTATCACCATGAAAGGAAGAGAATAATACGAATAAGGAAGCTGAGTCTTTATTGATGTCAATTTGTTCACTTTCACGTTCAAATGATCGCCCTGCAATGACCACCACAACACAACAAAAAAAATCAATATCACTTGAACTGTCAAGGCACCAAGTGCACCAAATATAAGACAACATAAGTTGGCTGGATAAGAACTTCCGTCTGTGGAAGCCTAACAATAAAGTTAAGGGTGCCTGCAACAAGAAGTATTGGTCTAAAGGAATGTGTGCACATACTTAACCTATAAGATAGGACTTTAGGTCGTAAGGACAGTATTTTAGAGAAACAGAGAAGTGCTGGAAATTTCTGCAATTGTGTTTTAAGTTTTAAGAGTATTAGATTCATAATTGGAGTCTAGTTGATTTAGAAAGTATTTAGCTATTTTTAGAATAGGAATTAGAAATCCAAATTCCAATAGGATTCTATTTTTAGGCATTTTCACAGCTTTATAAATTGCTTGTTATAGGATTATTTTAGACAGAGAGTGATCAATAAAGAATTTTCAGTTTTGTTTATTAGTTTGTTTTGTTTCCTCTCTTAAAAATCCCCAAATTCTCTCTTTCTTCTCTGTTTCTCCCAGATACTGTTTGCAGGTACTGTTCACCAGAACAGCTCCAATGTCCTCTTTTCCTACCGCTCACGCTTGTAGACAAGATCTCCAATCCTGTGCTACATCAGTTTGGTATCAGAGCCAAGCTTTCTTTCTTCTTAACCATATTTTTCTTCCTTTCCATCTACGAATATGGTTACTAACACTGCATTTTCTGCTAAGTTTGAAACTTTGTCGAAGGATCATGAGACTTCAAAGAAAAATATTGATGCACTTAATCATAAAGTGCAAGATATGGACAGAAAATTGGTGCCTTACAATTATCATCCTGGACGCTTATACACATCTAGATGTGAAGCATTAGAGTGTATAAGAGACAGTAATTGAAACAGGTGGAATCTGAGATCAACCAGCTTCAATGTCTATCCCCATGACTTAGATTCAAGTGGGCAAAAATATTTTGCATTTCCCTTCTCTGATACACATCAACCAATTTTCCAAGCTATCGGAGTTGAACAAAATTTTCCAACCACATCTCAACCAATCTTCCTACCCGTTTTGCAACCAGTTTTTCAAGCAAGCAGTAATTTTAAGCAAAATCCATATCAACCCAAATTCACTACTTGCTCACCTCAAGGAAATTTCTCTTCTTGGGATGGTAATACTTCTTATATCCCACCTCAAACTCAATTCCCACCTCAAAATCAGTTTTATCATAATAATAATTCGGCGATTCAGCAAGATTTCAGCAAAGGAGTCAAGCTAGATGTTCCTGATTTTTATGGGGATAGTCATGCAGATGTATTCCTTGATTGGGTTCATAGTTTAGAGTCAAATTTAAAATGGTATGGTATAAGTGATCTACGTCATCAAGATTGCTTATAATCTTGAGACCTTGAGTGACACTATACAAGTTGCTTGCCAAGTAGAAGCAGAATATGCTACAAGGCCTTCTTTGCGAAATCCCATGTATAATGGTCGTCAAGTAGAGAAATTCAATGCTGATTTTAACAAACCAGCAGCAGTACAAGGGAGTTACGGGTCTGCTGATTCAAGAGCAGATCCAAAGGGTAAGGCTCCAATGGATGAAGATCATCGGAAAGTTAACAAAGATGGGTGTTTTCACTGTGGACTTCAAGGTCATATGAGCTGGCAGTGTCCAAACAAAAAGAGTCTCCATAAGTCTCATGTGCCTGCCCAGAAAAGGAATTTTGGAGCATTCTTTTGGAACTGTCTCTTAGAACACATGAAGATGAGCATATTATAAGCCCTTAATAACCCTAGCTTGTCTTACGCTCACTTCTTACTATGCAAAAGGATATAGAAGATGGAGATTGGCGGCAAGTAGTATTTTCCATACTTTGCTACAGAACTAATAACATTCTAGATCTTAAAGTGCATGAAAGGTGTTTGGTCACACATTCTATAGGCAGTTTAATTGAGAATGTTGAGTGTGATGTACTGCCTATGAAAGTTTGTCATCCTTTGTTGGGTCGAACTTGGCTTTTTGATAGGAAGGTGCAGCATTGCGGACATAGCAACACTTATGCTTTCAAACAAGGTGACTTGAACCTGAAGCTTGTTCCGTCTAAGGATTTGCGGCCAGTGAAGCTTAAGAGATCTTTCCTTCTACAGCGCATCTCTCAAGGAGATGGAATTCGTGGACCACATCCTAACTCATTGGAGTCGAGTTCTTTTCAGTGGGGGAGAGATGATGCAGCAGCCATAAGTTGGCTGGAATAAGAACTTCCGTCCGTGGAAACCTAAGAATAAAGTTAAGGGTGCTTGCAACAAGAACACATGGTTTAAAGTATCTAAGAGACAGGTTATAAGTTAGGGTGTTCTTTCTAGGAAAATACCCCTGTCTCTTATACACATCTAATCTAATACT
Source organism: Cinchona pubescens (assembly GCA_025175665.1). NCBI lineage: Eukaryota > Viridiplantae > Streptophyta > Magnoliopsida > Gentianales > Rubiaceae > Cinchona > Cinchona pubescens. The sequence goes on from JANKKI010000356.1 coordinate 1,955,992, forward strand.
CTTAAAACTTAAAACACAATTGCTGAAATTTCCAGGACTAAGGAATTCATAATTGGAGTCTAGTTGATTTAGGAATCATCTAGCTATTATAAGAGACTCCTAATTAGAAATCCAAATTCCAATAGGATTCTATTTTTAGGTATTTTCACACCTTTATAAATAGCTTGTTATAGGATTATTTAAGACATAGAGATTGATAAAACTAATTTTCAATGTTGTTTTTAGTCTCTTATGTTTCATCTAGTAAAATTTTTTAAATTCTCTTTTCTTCTCTGTTTCTTCCAGATTACTGTTCACATGTACTGTTCACAGCACCAGAACAGCCTCAATATCCTCTTTTCCTTCCGCTCTTAAAAACCAACAGAATTTCATGAACTGCTTCAATGAACATCAAGATATCAATAATTTATTCGATAAAAGTGTAAAGCAAATACGACATCTAGCATTTAAAAATTAATAACGTGAAGCTGATAAACTTCAAAAATCAGACTAATAACCATTTTGTGTTTCTCTTATAAATTATTGATTTGGATATATTACAAATGTTTGCTGTCTCTTATATTCTAGCTCTTACCATATGATGACATTTTGGGATTACAAGCTGCGCATCTTTTGTTGGAAAATTTGTTCAGAAACATGATGGAAAATTGTCATAAAAATAGGCTAGCCTGTAGGTTTATATTTTTCAGATAGCCGGGAAATAACAGCTTGGAAGCTGTAATTGATCCTTGATTTCCAGAAAATGAAGCATCATACAGAAATCACAATTGGATATATTTCAGTGTTTTCCTTTCAGTACTCATTTCAAATATCTACAGAAAACATAAAGTAATATACTTTCTAGATGTGTATTCTGCAGATGCTAGACTCTTATGAAATTCAGGCAAAACCTCTCAGGCAAAGGTAATACATTGGGCATGGTTTGCCCTTCCACCTAATGTAGACAAGGTGTACCCTTCTTCTTCTTGTACTTCGAACTCTTTCTCTGATCATTATGCTAAATAATTGTTTCTAATACCTATCCTTGGCAACCCATGCCTCTCAATATGGCTGCAATTGCATCCAGTGACAACATTTAATTAGACAACCAAGAAGTTAATGCAATCACATAAAAGCAACCTTTCACATTTAGTACCCTGAACAATCTCCTATGACACATCCCTATGTCTCTATACACATCTAGATAATTCATAATACAGTAAAGTTGCAGGTCAAGCTCCTCCTAAACTTTGACCACCACGAAGCTGGTCCTGCTACAATAATTGGTATCATCTTCTACAGGAACCAGATTAAAATATCTATCTTAGAAGGGTTTCCCCGGGATTTTCAAATGTCTTCCAAGCAGTTAATAAGCACTACGTAGTTACATCTGCTTCAATAAATTGAAATGCTCAAGTTAACGAAATATCTGTTAGTATGCCTACTAACAATGAAAATATTCATGATACAGTAAAGGATTATGCTTTCTCATTGCCATGACAATAAGGTCATTGCAAATATCTACTCTAAGCACGTAAAAAACTGATCCAACTATAGTTGTTAGAGCTTGATTAAGTCTAGCATTCCAAAATGATGAAAAGTAATCAACAGCTAAAGAGAACATGATCATTACAGGAAATGATAATTCCATTTAAATAGGTTAAAGTAATCAACATCAGAGACTACAATAACAGTCAACAATCATTAACAATTTCACAACCAGAACAATGACCAAAATACTGAAGTATTGTGGAAGGTTGGCTTCTTCAGACAAAATACAAATCAGTTGTGTTATTGTTGCCTAAAAGAAAAACACATGAATTTTACTTTATAAGAAGGGTAAACAGCCATATTGGACACTTAACTTTTCCAAGTTACTAACTTTCGTACAGCTAAACTTTTGAGGCCAAAAGTCACCCAAATTCCAAAATTATCGATTAAAGCCCATTCCATTCATTTGAGACGTTAAATGAGATGTTATGTGCAACACGTGAATGGCACATAAGTTTTCAAGGGTAAAAATGTACATAAGTTATCTTAAAAACTTAGTGGGTCAAAATGAGATTTACATAAGTTATCTCTCCGCCACTGAAAAACTTATGGCCAATGACATAACTGTCTCTTATACACATCAAAATGTGTTTCAAAAGTTAGCACTTCTACTAAACGACATTAACTACTTTCCAGCCACGGTCCACTACCTTTAACTGATATCGGTCAATGGTTGTTAGCTGTCTCTTATACACATCTAGATGGGTATATTTGGTTTGTACCACAACAATAAAAAATTTTTTGGCTATTCAAGCCAAACCAAATCAATTTTATTTCTGAAAAAAATTTTCCATTCTGATTCTATCAAATCCTTTTGGAGATTTAATTTTTTTTTTTTTTTTTTTTTTTGCTAATAATAACAAACAATAATTTAGTAAGTATAAACAGAGACAAAAACCAGGTTAAGGATATTGAAGATTTGAAGCCTCCCTTGCAGCTATTGCAAATTTCGTTCTTGGAGGTGGCAGTGTTGAGGAGGTGGTGACATTGGGGATGGCGGTGGTGTTGGGGGTGGGTTCAGAGGAAAAAGAATCAAGAGAACGAGAAGGGGAAAGAGAAAGCAAAATGAAAAATGAGGATACAGAAGCAAAGATGTTAGGCCTCCTTGCTCCATGGTTAATTTTGTTGTGGG